>JAQQSO010007780.1:0-10395 GCA_028658305.1 Pachyuromys duprasi | reverse complement strand
TTCGTTCGGATGACAGTGTCCTTTGCTTTACAGAAGCTTTTCAGCTTCATGAGGTCCCACTTATTGATTGTTGATCTTAGAGCCTGTGCTGTTGGTGTTCTATTCAGGAAGAAGTCTCCTGTGCCAATGAGTTCTAGGGTCTTTCCCACTTTTTCTTCTAGACGGTTTAGTGTGTCTGGTTTTATGTTGAGGTCTTTGAGAACACTCACATTTTAATATCTTAAAAGTGCTCACAGCAATATCCATTCTCTTTCCCGATAGTCTTAGAAGTCCCAGGACTGAATCTCTGGGCTGGTGTCAATCATTTGGCAGTCCAGTTACTGAGGTAGACAATGGGGTCAACCACAGTAAGACCCACAGAAAGAATGAGAAGAAAAATTTCTTCACCATAAAGCCAATGGCTTTAGAAAGCAAAAACAGAGGACAAACATAAAACACATTTTATGCATACTTCCAAAACTGTTCACATCAACTTCCAAAGCTGTTCTTTTCTAGGCAATATCTAGTACTACTACCAAGATACCACTGTTCTTCTTACACGTGAACTGTATGCTATGAGTGATTCCCACTAAGTGCTCTGCTTTACACATGTACTTGCAGAGAACACATCCATCAGCTTGTAGTACCATGTCTCCATTTTCATTTAAATTCCAGTACAGAGGGCTCAGACAGTTATTTATATATATATAAAACCTTTAATCTACTATCAAGATTTCAATTGCCATCGTTCCTCTTTGTAAATCAGTGGAGAAAAATGATAGATTAATTCTTCCCGCAATCATATATCTCCCTGTAAAAACAGAAGTAAATAGATTTCTACCTGGGATGGCAATGGGTAACAGCACTCCTTTGGGGGGGGGCAGGGACGTATAGTTTCTGTTGTTATCTATCAACAATAACACAAAGTTCGGAGCCTAAAAATCAATGAGATATTATTGCTAATGCAAATGTGGATGACTTGGACAGCAAAACTGATCACATTAGTGTTTGCTTTGTGCATGTGTCCACAGTCAGCTTACAGATTGATTAAGGGGTGACTGCCAAGCCTTATTATGGGTGAGAAAATCATTAGATTACTCCTTAATATCTGGCAGGTAAATCTAGGCTAGTTCGTGTGGTCACTAAACCCATTCTCAGAGTTTCCTTGTTCTCCCATCTTCTCATTTGTCCAAACTGACTCAGCATTTCAATTTCTACACCATAGTGGTTGAAAGGCTACATTGCTAAATGCAATAATACATACAGATTTGGTACACTTTTGTTAGAATCTTCCTTCAGGTATCCACTGGTGTTGGCCTATAGTTATATTTTAAAATATGCTCAGTTCACTCATAAGTTATTAGTAGTTTCTAAATCTAAGAGCTCATAGCCCACATCATATCTTGATGGGACCCTTCAAACCTTCTGAAACAAATAAACAGCAGCAGACTACCTGTCAGACTTCACTACCAAGTAAATCAGACTAAGAGCCATATAGGGCCTTAGTGGGGCTCTTCCTCTAGTGTGTCTGTAGATTGTTTTCATAGAGGAGTAACTGAAGGGAAAAATTATGCCCTCAATGTGGAATGCACTATGCAATGGGTTTGCGTCCTGTGCTGAATGAAAAGCCAGCTGAGTGGTATCCTCTTTCTCGGACTCTTGGACCAACAAGATGTGAAGGGCCACTGAGGAAAATTAGGGAGTACTGGGCAAACGTGCTCTGCCATGCCTCTCTTACCATGATGGACAACAGCTTGTCAGATAGTGAGGCCAAGTAAATCTTGCCTTCTGTCAGGTTTTTGATAACAACAATGAGAAAAGTCACTAATAGAACTGGTGTTTGAAGAACAGAACAGTCTCTGTAAATACTGAGGTTTGAAAGGCACAAATGAAAATTATACACACATAGAGAGAGAGAAGGAGGGAGGAATGGAGGGAGGGAGAAAGGGAAGGAGAGAGGGACGGAAGGAGGGAGAAATTCTGCAATCTCACTGAGAGTGTGCTGCCAGATTTCCATTCGCTGGCAGCACAAATGTCTTCACAATTACCATCCTTCCCTCTCCATGAGTGTTTAACACTCATTTTATGGCCTTCAATCCTCAGTTCCAGTACCGCACATTTATTCTACGCTGTCTCCTTTTTATTCCATTACTTTCCTTGGATGAACAGCATGTATTTAGTACTTTTGCATGACTGATTAAAATACCCAGGGTACTTTCTTTTGGCTCATTGTTTCAGAGGGTCGGCTCTCCCTTTGCCCTATGAGTAGGCACAACATTATGATAACTCAAACAAATGTCAGTAGCAGAATATAAAGGTATGATGTATTGTGAAGGAGTGTCAATACCTTATGGAATACAGGAAGCACAAAGGTAGCATCCAAAAATGGAAGTACCCATGCACGTGTTCCTTATGACTACTTCAACCAGATAGATCTGACCTCCAACTTTCCACCATGTTCTATGATTATAACAGGGCACCCTTGATCTAATTGTCTCTGAAAATACCTTATAGACACCTCCAAATGTGACTTTAATAATCTCCTAGGTTTCTCTCCATATAACCAACATAGCATTTAAGATTAAACCATAGCCTAGCCCAAGTTAGAATTTTAACTGGTGACCTTGCAGCTTCTTTTTGCTTGTACAAACTTGAAAATCCAGCCATTTTACAATTTAAATTATCTGTCCCTTTTAGTGCAAACTGCTACTGTATTTGAACACCCAGTCTCTTTTAAATCTCTACAAGCTTCTTATGTGTCTGATTTTATTACACATCTGATTTGAAATACATTATGCCAGACACATTTCAACAATGCTTTTCAAGCTATATTCCTCCTTCTCTGGTTGTATACACATTGCTACCTTGCAAATAGGCTACTGTGACAAGATGTCTTTGAAAATCTTGAAGTCCTTTGTCTACCCAGGTCAGATAACACACTGGTACCAGCTTAATTCTTTAAATCTTCACAAAGTATTTATGACCACCTCACTGAGATGGTATTAGTCCAGAGATTTTGCTATCTATTAACTACTACAGAGATAAATGATTTTATTTTCTAATCCTATACATTTGTTCCTGCTTGATGCTCTTTAAATTTTTTAGAACCTCGGTACCTTTTATCATCCACCATTTCTTTCCATGCCTTAACATATAGCAATAGAATAAAAGACCCAGAACTTTGTTTTCTTCCTGGAGACATGTCTAGCTAAGTTGGAATATATAGTATGTTATTTTTACTCCTACCACTTATTGTATGTAATTGTTTTGCCAATTATTTTGTGATGATATAATGTAGGGATTGTAGTTTTTTAGCCTCTGGGAAAAACTTCTTCATTATCTTCCAGACATTGATAAATTATTTCTATTTTTTCAATTCCTGCAAGCTCCATACTCCAAGATATTTGCTATGGTTTTCTTCATCTCAGAGTCAAGTTTTACATGAAATAGCTAATTCTGTGGAATAGGCTTCCAATCCAAATCATTGCATTGTTGCTAATATTTTTGTACATTGGCTGCATAGTCTGTTGATCTGCATCTGGCTGTGGTGGTCATGGTTAGAATCTACCATTTTCCAGGGTCACCTGAAAAAGCATATAGTGACTGGTTAGCCTAGTAAATGTACATATACATTATGAGTGTCTAGCTAACATCTGAGTCAATGATGGTGATGGTGGTACATTAATAATGTCATGTTGTAGAGCTGAGAGATTGCCCAGCAGTTAAAAGCACTGCTGTTGTTGCAGAAGACCAAATTATGAATACACGACAGATCACAACTGTCAGTAACATCAGTTCCAGGGGATCCAATGCCCTCTTCTAAATTCAATAGGTACTGGGTAAGTACATGGTACACTTACAAACACACATATACACATAATATAAAAGTAAATATACCTTTTAAAAATATGTGTTCGGACATTATCCAAATGATTGCTACAGAATTTAAAGACAAAATGTCAAAACAAGAATCTATGAAGTCTAGACTCAGAAAAGAAATGACATTGATTCTGTTCTGTTACATCGTATCTGCAAAAAGAAGTCTATATGTCAAAGCACATTCAAGAGACAGACAAACCCCCTCCAAGCACTATTGATGGAAAGAGGAGCAAAGTTAGGTCGAAAAAGATGGAGAACAGACAAACCTGTGGGGTTTGCTGGATCCCTTTGTCTCTCTTTCCAGTCTGCCACATTGAATTACATGTGCATTCAGTTTTCTATTTCACTGATTTATTACTTCAACGTTTAAAAGACTTACTGAGTGTGTCACTGACATGTTGAAATCAAATTCTAATATGCTTTACAATTCTAATTTTTGTCACAATGTTAAAAATAAAAGTGCAAATTGGGAATGTGAGGTATAATTGTTTAATATAATAACTTGGATCCTTATTTTGTAATTTTTGATGCTCTTTAAGTTGTTGAAAGTTTCAACTGTATTTGTTAAAAACAAAAATGTAATAAAATGCATAGGTATCTGTATTTCCCTTAAAAACACATCATCATAGTCATTTGAGAGAAAAAATATTCATGGTTAATAAATAATCCAGTTCTTGAGACTGTTCCCCCTTATTGTCATTTTTTTCATTGATGTAAAAGGAGAGGTCAAGCTGTGAATTCCAGAAAATGTTCTGGGTCACAATTTTCCCTGTGCTATGTTACAGTGATGGCTTTCATTAGTCCTTGGATTCCCCCAATCCTGACACCAGAATTTTTTTCTGGGATCTCTAACCAAAACAAAAGATGGCAATGTAAAACAGATTTCTTTGCTTAATAAGTATTTAACTATTTTTATGTATGTATATATATATATATATATATATGTGTGTGTGTGTGTGTGTGTGTGTGTGTGTGTGTGTGTGTGTGTGTCAGCCTGTCTGTCAGTCTGTGCATGCCCATGTGTGAATGCCATTGGCAGCTAGAAGAAAGCATTGCTTCCCTAGGCACTAAAAATACAGGAGATTGTGAACCACCAGACTTGGATGCTGGGAAATAAACTCTAGTCCCCTGGAGGAACAAGTATCTAAATACCTGAGCCTTTCCTTCAGCTCCAGCATTTCTTTTGTAACTACAGGAAGAGGCAGGGTAGACCCTGGCCCAGGTAATAACTCTGTTCCCAGCAGTTTGTTGTCTTCAGAATGTTCCTCTGCTTTAATGCCCTCAAACAAAGCAAAATAAGAAAGCTGTTTTTTTTTAAAGACTGGACAAGAAGACAAAAAAATGAAACTCAGTGAATAGTGAGGAGTCTTTCTGGGAGGATTGGAGTTCAGCAGCCTTTCTCAAAGCCATTCGCTACCTGAAGAGCTTGAGAACTCCTGGACTCAATTAGGAGAAAACACTTGAAAACAGCCATGGAACAGATCATCAATATGCTTAGGTTTCCTGTATGCCTGATGATTATTTTGAAGGGAACTCTAGAAGAACAGATTCATTGTCAACTCATATTTATTGCGTTGGTGCCAAAATCTAAATATAGCGTGGACTATTATTTTAACAGATTTCAATCATGTAAATTAAGACATATCACTGAAGTTGGACAATGGAATAGAATCTTGTTGTTAAAGAAACTTCTCTGTCTACTATACTATTATTCCTAAACAGAAAAGTCAAATGGACCGAAAAAAAGCAGTAAATTATGCATCATAGTCTTTATATTGTAGGAAACAACACAATCCAAATACACCAACAGTTGAGAATCCTTTAAAATATGAAAAGTTCATTTCCTGGACTTTTATAATACTTCATTATACTTTTATAATTAAACAGGTGCTTTGCATACCCAAAACGTAATTATTAGGTTATTTGCTGTCATCTGAAATAATAATAGCAATTTAAAAAATAACCAGACTTCCCATAGTGAAGCAATGAACTACTGTAGGTTTGGATGTCAGAATACAAGTTGATTTTCTTTGCTCAGAAACAGGTTGTGGTCTGTAAAAACTTTGCTGTCCAAGATTGCTTACACTGTAAAAATGCAGCAGGAAACTAGAGTTAAGCTCTCTGTGCAGCAATTATTCTTGCTGTCAACAGGAGCAAAATTTACCTCCAAAGGAAAATCTGAGGAGTCAAAGGCACCATCATGTAGAAGTCAAACTGCTCTCCTGTGTTCATTCTTCGACCCCTAATATAAAAGTCTCCCATAAGAAGGACCATGGCTCATTCATTTAATGAATGTGGGTAGAGAAAGATCCAAATAGCAAACTCGGTTGAGACAGAATATATTGTTCTCTATAAAGGTCTAGCTGAAGAGTGAAAGCTGTGAGCAGTCACCTGGCTCAGTTTAAGATGGATGTTCTAGTGGGGCAGCCACTTCCTGTACATACATACTCTGAGAGGATGTTTGACACTTTGCCCAATTCCTATATTTTGTTTCTGCTCATTTTTTTCATGTACAAAACCTAAGTCTATAACTTGGCCATTTACCTTCCAGCCAGCCTTTTGATTAAAGGACTACCTTCCTGTTGGAAGTAATTATTTGCTGTGCACATACCTTCAAGATACACACTCTTCTCTGTATCTTGGTAGCTGTCTCATGGGGAAGCAGGAAAATGTAATTAGAAAAAGGAACTGGTCAACCAACAAGGCAGTAAGCAGTAATTACTGCCAAAGAGGTGTTGGCAGTTTTCTATGGTGTTGTCCTTCAGGCCACAGGAATGCAACCGGATAGTAAGATCCTTCATTTGGGGTTTCTTTATATGCCGTTCTCATGTACAGAAATCAAATAACTACAGTTTGGAGTTTGGTGACATATTTTTCCTCTAAAATTTTGTTCTTTCTAAAAGCATGGAAATTGTATAAATAATACCCTTTCCACTCTACTTTTTAAAAAATAGTTCTTTTACTAATAAGACATGTGCTTTATGTACATGAAAGAACATTCATTGACAAATATATATTTTTTATTATTGTTTTTCCCTTTTTAACTTCATTTTGCGCCTTCTGATTAGCTGCAGCAATTGCTCCCAGGTCTGTCAATGCTGGCTACTTTCAAATTAAAATGTTATTACCCAAGGCACAGCAGTAGTGGTTATGTGGAGATTGTCCCATAAACATTGTGGGAGGTTTTGGCGTTTGAGCGTGAAGGCTTCAGTCAGCAGGGGTGGGAACAGACTCTACAGACAGCACAAGAAGAAGCTGCATTGGAAAGGAACTAGCAGAGGCTGAGGGTGTGGCCAAGAACGAAGCCAGCCTGTGTACCCACACTGCATTGCGGGATACTCCAAGGGGCTGTCAAAGGCAGATAAGCAGGGATGCATAGAATTCAATTTGTGCTGGTCCAGGAGTCAGCAGTGCAGTGAATGACACCCGACAAGAGCCTCCTTGAATAGTTTGGAAATTAAAACTCATTTTCAGACCTCCTGATAAATAGCAGGCTCGAGAGCCCTGGTATGGAAAAGACCAGGCAGGGTCACAAGGGTGGGATCTCTAGGGAAAACTTCCATTCTGAGACAGAAAGTACATTAGTAACATGAAGTCGAGACACTGGTTCAAGAGCGCCAGAAAGCCTATCTGAATGAAGGTACTGCCCCATTGTTCTAACTGGGTAGCCAGGAGGCAAGGTTTCCAGAGGGAGATGCTGGGTGTCTGTGCAGACCCAGAGAGTTTACAGATAGAAATACACAAATGCTGTGAGCATTTGAATTTCCTGCCAGGAAATACTGCAGAGGATCCCAGCTGTCTTGCCAGGAGCACAAGCTACACACCAAAAGGAGTCATCACGCTGGTCCATGAAGAACCCAGCTCAGCTGTGTTTCCTAACTGATGCTACATCCTGCAAAGAGGCTAACGCTGGACAGACTCCAAAATCAATTATACACAGTCTCAGTAAATGTGTATTCTTTCTGTGGTAACACTACCTCACCCAGCACACTTAATGAACCACATCCCTGGGTCCTCCCTGTTGAACCAGTGAGGCTTTAGTCCTGTCAGGATGAATTCCTTCTGATTTTTGGGGGGTGAGTGGGGGTTCCATCAGGTTGCTCTTTTCACTGCTTTTCCCCTCTGTCTTTTCCTGACGCCTTGTACTCCCTTATTTCACTTTATTTTCCACAAAGTTCATTGCTGGTCGCTGTCTAGTAAGCTCGTGCTCTGTCATTCTCCCTATAACCCTCCCCTCCCCCATTATGCATTTATTGAATTGTGACTTACAGATACCAAGCTAGGCTTAGTTGCTTTTTTTATTCTCAGGACCTAGGTTTGTGTCTGGTATATAGCAGGAATTCAGAAAACAATTTTTGGCCACATTCATTAAAATGACTTTAAAGAATTTTAAATGGTTTGATTTCTTTTCTATCTAGACTAATGCCAGTAATGATGGCAGTTTATTCTTGTGAGTCTGGAAACACAAGAATAAAATAAAGCACACTGGCAAAGATCTGTGACTTCTGATTCCAATAAGATTAAACAAGGCAAATAGAATGGACTGTCTCTGGGGTTCTTACACTTATCATCTAGATTTTTTTTGCTCTCTTTGCTCTGACTCCCTGTATCACACATCCTCATAATATATCTGTTGATGGAGAGGTATTCCTCAAACAGAACCAGGAAAAATTACTCATCACCTAAATTATGATTTACCAATATGGGACATAAAGCCCTGAGGTATTTTGGCCAACCCCTGACTACCCCATGAGCATTGGGTCTTTAATCCATCTGTCAATGTTTATACTTCAGGCTTACCCACTTATTTCTATTGCAGTTGAGATACTGCAGACAAAATAAAATAGGTATGACTGAGTCTCTTATGAACCTTAAGATAAACCTTATCTGCAAAGCGAAAGCAGGAGGAACTGTACATTCCTGTCAGTTTACAGATGATCCTCCTGTTGAAATCTTTCTCTTCTTTAAGCCTGCCTTGCTACCCATTTCATAGTTACCTGCATTTTGCAGAGAGTCCTATAAAGTGATCTGTGTAGAATGCTTGGAAAAGAAGTTGATGCTCAGCTTTTGAGTATCTCAACACACACACTTCAAAGTGGATCTAATTTAAAGACCCCTAGACTGTGTGAGCAGTGGGATGAGTTTGATGGTACATGGACAGGACGTAGTAACATTCCCCTTCTCTATAAATACCTGACAGATACACCATATCCTCTAGAGAACATGCCTTCATTTAGGCCTTTACTTACTATACTGCCTATAATGTTTAACAGTATATAAACAGCATTTTTACAGATTAAAATTACAGAGATTTAAAAAAAAAACCTACCCAGATCTGCCACCTATCAGTGTGTACTCAGAGAACTGAATATGTTTTCTAAGATGATGTATAATGGAATTAAAGATGAACTAGCACTTGATGACGCATATGTGAATCAAAGGCATGCATTATACATAAACACATAACTTGTAACTACTGAATAGTGCTGGGATAAAGCAGATGTGCCCCAGCTGAATTGCTCTAGGGTTTTATTATCTTACACACACACACACACACACACACACTACAATTTCTACAAATGCCTTAATTCAACTCAGGTTGCATTTTTCAGAACATTACTTTAGTTAGAATATAGTTATCAAGTTTTTTAAGTACACTAAATTATTAGTAATCCTTAGAAATTAATAGCCTCTGTATGAAGTTCTATACACCAATATATTCAAAATTTAATATGATAAAGTGTGTTAGGATATGTTTCCACCCTTTTCTGAATAATTTCTGTGAAATGAGACCTTCTTGCAAGAAGTCATAAAGGGGGAAGGGGCTTCTAGAAGTTGAAATTTCAGACATATTTTTTCTTTTCTCCATAAGACAAGCTCAGATGTCACCAGTCAGCATATCATTTCCCTTTCATTGAGCTGTTTGCCTCATATACACAAATCCAATTACTTTTCAGTAACATCAAACAAGAGTCTTATATAATTTTATTCTGCAATGCTAAATTTACTTCCTGCTGCTTTTCACTTTGCTTGTCTAAAAAAGAAAAGCAGCCATTTTCTTCCTCTCTCTTTTTTATTTTTTGGGAGAGGGAAGGAGGGATTAATACATCATCAGATTCTTGTCCTAAACATGGCCAAGCCAAACATTCTTTCCCAGTTGCAAAAAGCAGCCTTAGTTCACACTTTGAAACTGATTAAAAGGGGTTCTTGTATGACTATGTCCGCACAGAGGATAAGCTCCTGTTTTTGACATGTAGGAAACAGCTGTCCTTATTTTAGAGTTGATTCTCACTGAGCACCTGAATCAAGAATGAACTGAAATCAGCTCTCCTTTAACTTCATATTTCACCTTTATGATATGTTTGCATTTACTCTGATAGTCATGTTGTCGTTACATGTAGAACACACATTTCCTTTTGTTTTAAAGAGAGCCTTTGCCTCCCCTTGAGAGTGCTGCTTCCACTCTGGCTTGCCATTGCTTACGGGGAAAGCAGAAGAAATAGAATAGTTGAGCAAATGTCCTTGTTGTGTACTTGC
>JAQQSO010007779.1:0-10396 GCA_028658305.1 Pachyuromys duprasi | reverse complement strand
TACCTAACCTGTGATTGAGATAAAAATAAATAAATTAAAAAAGAAAAAGAAAAAAAAAAGACTCGCGATCAAGCCTTTGACAGAGGGCGAGAAGTAATGATAGAAATGGAGGAGGTTGGTGAGACTTGGAGAGAACAAGAGCTCCACAAAGACCAAACTGAGCAGGGCACAGGGGTCTTGTATGAGAAGGTTTCTACAATCAAGGACCATGTGTGGATGTGGCCTGGAACCCCCGCTCAGATGGGGCCCATCATAGCTTGTTGTTGGACTGAAGACCCTAGTGAGGGAAACAGGGACTGTTTCAGTTATGAACTTGATGGCTGACTCTTTGACTCTCCTCCATACAACCTGGGGAGTGACAGACTGGCTAGATCCCAGGGGAGGACATTGCAGCCAGCCCTGAGGAGACAGGATGAGCTGGGGTTGGATGGAAGGGGAGGAGGTCCTCCCTTGTTGGTGGACTTGGAGGGGATGGGGAGGAGGGAGATGAGGGAGGTAGAGGGAGGGTTGGAGGGAAGGAAAGAGGGGGGCTATGCCTGGGATGTAAAGTACCTAACCTGTGGTTGATATAAAAATAAATAAATTAAAAAAATAAACATGTGGAGGCAAAAAAATATCATAAATTAATGTTGAAATGAAATATATGCCACCAAGGAACGTGGCATAGTCAAATGTAAGAAAGAAGAAAACAGGTGAAGGTAAAATATAAATATATACATATTAATCACAGGATGAAAATGTAAAATTCTCAAAATGCTTCAAAACTTTTTTGAAGTCTATATCCATTCGCAAAATTTCCTACAGAAACAAGACCAGTTTTCACAAAGTATTAGGTTCATTCTTTGTTGGAGATGCAACTTCTGTGGTGTTTCATTTTGTCCTTAAAGGTCATGAAAAGAACTTTGATTGATACGAATAGAACTATGTTGTATCAAAAGATAATTGCACTAAGTGGATAATATACACCAAGAAGGAAGGGATATTTGCGATTATTACAACACAGTCTTCACTCAGCCGCTATGACAAAAATACACCTACATCCTGTACCAATGAGTTCAAGGCTTTCCCTTCTATTAGATTTAGTGTACCTGATTTTATGTTAAAGTGTTTGAAAAAGTATATATGTACTTCCTGTAACACTTAGACTGTGGGCAACAACATAAGTCTTTGAAGTTAGTGTGAAATCAAGAAAAAACTTTTCAACACAGCAACATTATTCTAAGGAATTTGAATGAACCAGTGGAAACACATTCTAACCACAGAGCAGCCAACAGATTTGTTATGAATTCTTATGTAAAGCTTTCTCTTTTTTGGAGCTAATTATTGTATCAAACAACGAAATAAAAAACACCTGCCATTCTTACCCAAAGGAATTTTGTGAAGATCAAGTGAAAACATTAATCTTCAAAACTTGATAATACAATATACAAACATATGTACTATACTAATAAAACTAGTATAATTACAGGATTACATTTTCAAAATGCTAGAAATTAGTCATAGTGTCTTAAAATTCTACAGCTTTAAAGTAAACAGATGGGTAAGAATAGTTGCAAGAAGCCAATGGAGATGACCTAAAACCCGAGTTCAGATGAAGCCTATAGACTCAGTATCCAAGTGGGTTCCCTAGTAAGGTAAGCAGGTGTTTTCTCTGGCATGAACTCAGTGGCTGGCTCTCTGATCACCTCCCCCTGGGGGATGCAGCCTTGCCAGGCCACAGAGAAATACGATGCAACCCAGTCCTGATGAGACCTGATAGAATAGGGTCAGATAGAAAGGGAAGGGGACCTCCCCTATCAGTGGACTAGGGGAGGGGCATAGGAGAACAGGAGGGAGGGTAGAAGTGGGAAGAGATGGAGGAGGGGACCACAGTCAGGGTACCAATTGAATAAATTGTGATAAATGACAAAAAAATTTTTTTTAAAGATAACAAGCTGAGTATACTGTGTTTTCTTTCTTTCTTTCTTTTTTTAATTTTTCAGGCTACCAAGTTGTTTTATTTCACATTTATCACTTTGTAATTGCTGTTGGAAACTTTAGTAGCTTGACAGGAGGTCAAAAGCAGCAAGTTTGGTAAATGTGGTAATACTATCCTTGTCAATGTTTTTAATTTTTTTTTACTTTTTTATTTTTTTAAATATTAGTTGCAGTTTATTAACTTTATATCCCAGCTGTATTCTGCTCCCTCATTCCCTCCCAATCCCACCCTCCCTCCTTTATCTCCTCCCTGCCCCATTCCAAGTCCACTGATAGGGGAGGACCTCCTCCCCTTTCATCTGACCCTGGTTTATCAGGTATCTTCAGGACTGGCTGCAAAGTCCTCTGTGGCCTGGCAGGGTTGCTCCTCCCTGGGGGAGGGGGTAAGTCAAAGAGCCCACCATTGAGTTCATTTCAGAGATAGTCCATGATTCCCTTACTAGGCTACCCACTGGGATACTGAGCTACCATGGGCTACTGTGTTCCTAAACATAATACCTAAAAAACAAATTACAAAGATAGGTACACACATTGTGAATTGGTACAAATATGCTTATTATAAAGAAATTATTTAAATTTAAATGAAGGAATAAATGTTGTATTCAAATTTATGTAGAGAGAAGCTAAACCATGGATAACTAAGAGGTAGTATTCATTATAGTGTGAAAAATTGAAGAGTCTTCTACTAGTTGATGTTACCAGTGCAATTAGCCTCAACTATTTTGTCTTCCACATACTCATTCTCAAGCTTTTCTGTAAATGTGTTCAGTTCTCATTGCCATAAAGACCTTCCGCTTTTAGAAGATGAGGAAGTCCATAAATGCTTTGGCTTCTACCCTCAGATATGAAGATATCTTACCTGATTGTCTCTTTATAATTATCTCTTGATTTCAACTTGTTCTCACCTTTAGTTTGTATGCCACCGGTTTCCCCCAACTCAATTTTTCACTACTTATGCTCTATAAGCTTCATTAACAGAATCATCTTTATGAGGCTGGGAACCTGTATCTTTTTTATGATATTTCTAGAATTTGGTAGTAGAATTTCTGGTGGATGAACATCTAGAATCATTAAAATTATTGGAAGTTTTAAAGTGTCATGAAATCATGTTTAAAATGTTACCTCAAAAATAATGAGACATATCTATCATATGAGGCTTAAATAATTCTACAGTAAGGAAAGAAAGTCTACTTATATGACTGTCAAAACTAGATGCTGATATCTTCATTGGTTTTGTAACTATTGTATTGGAAAATTGTGGTGGAAGGGGCTATGACACCAAGAAAATGTAACAGAACATATATGTTATGAAGCTTGCAGGATTACAAAAAATTAAAAATTAAAAAAACCTTTTAGTCTCGTGGTTTAACACAGAATGAGAAAATAATACAGCTCAGACAATAAAGATACGTGTTGGAAAAAACCTGTTAGTACAGGGGCAGCACTCTAATTTGTAACAAAGTCAATGAACATGTGAGCACAGGACAGGGAGGTAACAGTTGGTACAGTATTTGCTTAGCATACAGGAATCCCTGGGGTTTGATACCCAACGCTGCCCTGCGGGTATTATTGGAGGCATGCTTGTAATCCCAGCACTTGGGAGGTTAAAGCAGAAGGGTGAGAAATTCAAAATTATCTCTGGCTACATAGCAAGTTCTAGGAAGAAAAAGGAATGAGAGAAAGACAGAGACAGACAGACAGACAGGTTCAGAGACAGAGACAGGCAGAGAAAGAGAGACGGAGAAATGTTAGTAACTGATTCATTTTTCAAATGAAAAGAAAAAAAATGTCCCCAATCAGAATTTTCCTGGGGGTTGGTGCTCATTCTACACATGTTGGCTGGGAGAAAATTAGAATACAGACTTTAGGTTTGGAATAATATTACTTACTCCTACTTCCTTTCAAACTAACCCCTTCCCGTGACCTTTCTTTCACTGACATTTAAATAGAGATATTTTTTAAAAATTTGAGCAGCATTTTGTTCACACATTTTTACTATATAGAAAATTTGCCTGCCCAAAAGCATGTGTTTCATATGGGAAAGTACAGATGGTTAGTAAAAGAACAAAGAATACAGAGGCCCAGGTGAAGGCTTTTACCCAAAGCCTGAAGAAGATGACTTTGAAATAGGTGGTGGACTAGGGTTAATGAGTAGATACTGAATGCTTTTTTTCTTTTCTTTTCTTTTCTTTTCTTTTCTTTTCTTTTCTTTTCTTTTCTTTTTATATCATGTGCTATGCTAAATGTGCTCTCTCGCCATCACCAGTCAAACACCGAGTATGCTGGTCAGCTTAGAGTCTGCATGCGGTCATCCTAATAATAACAGATAACTTTCATAAAAATACATGTAAAGGTTTTGTTTGGTACAATAATGGTTTTTATGTTGGTTTTTCTATGGATATTGTTTTCCAATTTAAAATTGAATACTACATTTAATATCCAGAATAACTAGGCAATAAGCATACATTGTTTACCATTTACTTTGAGTAAGTCTAAAAGTGAGTTATAACTCCACAGCAAGGTATATTAGCTTTCTGAAGCCACATGGGACTCATTTTTCAGCCCTCCACTCTAATGGACTTCTAGTGGCCTCCCTGAGCACCTCACTATAGACAAAGTGAATTGGGCAACAGGGAAAATCCAGCTCATTAGGACCCAATGTGCTGTACTTAGAATTAAATTAAAGAGTCTCACCTCATCAAACTCAAGAGCCCACCATAACAGACACCGGTGCACAGGGGCCATTGTTTCAACATAGGAGATGACTACATCTCCTGGATTCTGAGTGTACTCCGGATAACCTCCTTCTTTGATGTTTTGGGTCAATTCACAAGGTCATCAGAGTTTCCCAAAGGTTATATTGCAGAGTTTTTATGCAGCTGTACTGGGATTTGGCTGCCCAATGTGTGCCAGCATATTTCTTGCGATGTTTCACCCAAATACTTATAGTGCAGGTCTGTGCTTAGACTATAAAAGCAGGAAGGCAGTGCAAGGCTAAGAAACAGCAGTGAATCAGGGCATATGGAAAGATGTTAAATTGGAATTTGTCCAGTGTTTTACTTAGTTCTTGAAACAAATTTTTGCCATTAAAATTCTGGAAAATGTGAAAGTGCTTTTTATTTTCCTTTGTAGCTATTCACAAATAGGTAATAATTATGGTCATTGAAAATAATCAATATACTTACGAGGAAAATGACTAGCTGGAGTTTTCACATAAGCATTAAAAAAAGAAAAGCTCTCAGATCACATCAGAAGGAAACTCAAGAAACTGGAGATGCTTTTAAAAGAATAAAAAGCCTTGAAAACACTGACTATTTTCCTGGATGTTTAAATTTAAAGTTAAACTTATTCATAACTGACCCATAAAAATTGTCATGCACCTATGATAGTGTGTGATGCTTTGTGGCATGTGTACATTTAATAGTGTTCAAACAAAGGTAAATATATCTATTTCTTCTAATATTTATTAACAATATTTCATGTTTTTAAGATGTATTCTCATGATTAATAAAGTCAATTTGATTTCAAACATACTATGTAGCCAGGACCTAGCCTTAACCTAATCCTTCTGCTCCGATTCCTCTAAAATCCTAGGACTACAGGTGTGTGCCACATATTTAGCCAACGATCATTTTGTGATTGTGAAAATATGCAAAATAATTTCATCTAACTTTTCAAAATACCCAGTACAGTATTATTACTTTGTTTTAAATTGTGGGTACGGGTCAGGACTGGTATATGTAAATGAGTGGGAGTACAAGAAGAAGCCATTGGCTCTCCTGGAGCTGGAGATCATTGTATGCTGCTGATAAAAGTGATGGGAGGCAAATTTTTGCTAAGTTAGCTCTGCAGTCTGGGTGTATAGTTTGCCTTTGAGATTGTTTCCTTTGGCTATGCATCCAAGGGTGGAAAAAGTAACTCTTGTGTTGGTCTGTTTGTGATTTTCTGAGGAACCTCTATTCTGTTTTTACTAGTGGCTGTAGTAGTTTAATTTTGCTTACAGTGTACAAAAATTCTGTTCACTTGATATCCTGGTCAGCATTTGTTGTTTTTAGTCTTTTTGACAGCAGACATTCTTTTTAGAATAAGATATAGAGTAACTTTTTGTATGAAGTATTATTCTCATTTTCTTAAATCCTACAAATAGAAGTAGGATAACTGGGAGACAGTTCCAGAATCACCTCTCAAGTACTTGGCCAATTTATTAACATGTAAAATGTTCTGCTTATACAAAACACCTATGGCTTCCAGATTTAAACATCATTACACTTAGATTTGAACACTGACATTTTCAAATGTTACCAAATCACCTTTTAAAGTTTCTGTTTTATCTGTGCTTGTTCAACACACATTACTTTGCTGATCTTCTGATAAGTATGATGTATACATCATAATAAAGATTGCATGCTGTGTGCAGTGAAACCCATGGAGCAAATAAAAACATGTAGCTTCATAAAGTTTCTAGCTGCATATTTAATAACATATATTGTTATTTTATTGATTTGGGTATCTTTTTTCCACCATTCTCCCATGTTTTGTAGCATTTTCTCTAACTGAAACAGTCCCTTTTAGAGGAATCTCTCTTATTTGTTTTTTGATTGACCATTTATTTTTATTGAAAACAGATTCTTCTTTCATCTTGACCACAATATCCCTCCATTTGTCATACCTCCCTTGCTACCTGTCCTTCTGCTCTGATGCACTTCCCCTCTGATTCCTCTTCAGAAAACACCAGACCTTCAAGAGATGGTAGTCAAACAGGACAAAAAAACATACAATAAGACAAGGCAAAAGCCCTCATATCAGGGCTGGACAAGGCAACCCAATAGGAGGAAAAGAGTTACAAGAGCACAAAAACGTCAGAGATAACAGCTCCCACTGTTTGGAGTTGCACAAAAACACGACACTAACAGCCATAACATATATGCAAGAAAACCTGGTGCAAACCTATGAAGGCTCTGTGTTTGCTGCTTCAGTATCTGTGAGCCCATGTAAGCCCATGCTTAATTTATTTGGTGTAGAGAATCTCTCTCTCTCTCTCTCTCTCTCTCTCTCTCTCTCTCTCTTTAAACCACAAATTTTTATTCATGATATCCAATTACAATTTTGAACAAATTAGTTATATTATTTTTCTTTTATCATCATCATCATTATTATCTACAATTTTTCACATTGTATCCTGGTTATAGCCCCTCCCTCATAGCCTCCTGGTCCCACTGTCCCTCCCTCTACTTTCCCTATTCCTCTCCCCTAGTCCACTGATAGGGAAGGACCTCCTCCCCTACTGACTGACCCTAGTCTATCAGGTCCCACCAAGACTACCTGGATCCTTTTCCTCTGTGGCTGGCTACATTGCCCCAGTGAGAAGTGATCAAGGAGCAGGCAACCGAGTTCATGTTAGAGACTCTCTCTTCTCACCTTACTAGAGAACCCAAATTGAGACTGAGCTGTCTATGGGCTATATCTGAACATGGGGTCCAGGTATGTTCTATGCATGGTCTTTGGTTGATGCATCAGTTAGAGGAATCTCTTTAACAACAATTTTAAGAGTAAAAATATTCTAACATGAGGCCCATTAAGGCCCAGAAAGTAAATGACTCCTAAGACTCAAAAAGTTCCTGATACTAAGTGTACACGGCCTCTTCCTCATTCAAGGATAACCTGGAATTATAAAATTCCAGAAGAACTGCTAAGGAAGCTTAAACCAATCATGGTGCTGGAAATGACTCTCTGCCTTGTGAAGCTACTGAAAATCATGAAGAACACTCCAGGATCCCCTGTTTGTTAGTTGTTGCTGATGCTGTGGCATGGGCTTTTGATGATATGGCTACCCTAGAAAAACACCTTCTACCTTAGTACTTTAGCCATGTGCCCAAATCACTCATAAACTCATTGGTTCAAAAAATGAGATTTGGAAGTGTGGCTTCTTCAGTCTTTTGACTATTCCCTATCTGAGAAGAGTAGACATTTATTCATATCCTTACATAAACAGTGTCACAACATATTATTCTATAATTTTTCTTTGTAGATTGTGTGCATAAGCCAAGGAGAAGTTAAAACAAGACACACTTCTATCAAATAAATCTCAGAGCACCATGAAGTAATATTATAATGTTATGTGTAAATAAAAGTATTTAGCACACTATTGTTTCTGTACAAAATTATTGTGACATAAATTTCCATTTTGGACTTGGGATAATTGAAAGCCTTTGCGTAGATATGTGACTTGTGGTTTCTATTTACCCTCCAGTTTTGTTTGTTTGTGATAACCTTTTCTCTGTGTTAAGTATTTTGTTTTTTTTTCTAGTGTACAATATTGATTAATTAAACCTGGTTGCATTATTAGAGAAAATGCTAAATTTTGGTTTGTAAATCTGAAAGAAGTCCATTTTAAATATTTGTTTAATTAATCTCAAGTAAGAGAAGTAGCATTTATAATTGGTGGGTATAGCTTGAAGTTTAAGGCCCTGGGTTTAGTCTCCACAGAGAAAGAGAGAGGGAAGAAGGGAGGGAGAAAAGTGTTTTATAACATGCCAAAACATAGAAGCAGTTGATTATTTGTACCCAAGACATCATTTCTTTCTATTCTGGTCTCCTGAATATTTCTTTCCGTTTTTACTCTCCATCCTTGGTATTTTCCAGATGGTTTCCTTGGTGATCTGAAAATATTGTATCAATAAGGACATTTTTATTAACTTTTGGAAGAAATAAAATACATTTTCAACTATACTGATACCAAAAATAATGTGTAAATTATGGAAGAACAATACTTCCTTTGTAAGGGACAATTTAGTCCACTGTGGTTAAAGACCCTGAATGCTTTCCTGTTTTACACACAAAAAATTCAAGGGCACAAATGAAAATTGAATCCTCAGTTATAATAGGTCTCTTTATTTTTGTCCTTTTAGATTCATTCTTTAATATATATATATACATACATATATATATATGTGTGTGTGTGTGTGTGTGTGTGTGTGTGTGTGTGTATGATGGATATTGATTATTTCCATTTCCTACTCTCCTTTTCCAGCAAACCTTGACCACCTCAATATATCTGCCTCCCAACTTCAGATTCTTTAAAAATAAAGAATAATGTAATGATATAAGTTGGTGTTTCAAAGAAAATATAGGATAAATATAATTCCCCAACGACAACAACAACAACAAAAAAACAATGAATCACAGTAAGACCACCAACTCCAATAAAAGGAACTAACAGTAATTGGTCACTATTATCTATCAACATCAATGGACTCAACTCTCCAATAAAAAGACATAGGCTAACAGAATGGTGCAGAAACGGGAACCAAAATTCTGCTGCATCCAAGAAAAAGACCTATGCAACAAAGATAAACACTACCTCAGAGTAAAGGTCTGGAAAACTATTTCCCAAGCAAATGGACCCAGAAAACAAGCTGGGGTGGCAATCCTAGTATCTAATAAAATAGACTTTCAACCAAAGTTAATTAAGAAAGATGAGGAGGGGCACTTCGTTCTCATCAAAGGAAAATTCCAACAGGAGGACATCACAATTCTGAACATTTATGCCCCAAAATACAAGACCACCTACATGTGTAAATCAAACATTATTAAAACTGAAATCACACATTGATCCCAACACCCTAATAGTGGGAGACTTCAACACTCCACTCTCACCAAGGGACAGATCATCCAGTCAGAAGCAAAACAGAGAAACAAGGGCACTCACAAAGACCCTAAATCAAATGGACCTAATAGATGTCTACAGAACTTTTCACCCTAGCTCAAAAGAGTATACCTTCTTTTCAGCACCTCATGGAACCTTCTCCAAAATAGGCCACATAGTTGGTCACAAAGCAAGCCTCAGAGGATACAGGAAGACTGAAATAATCCCTTGTATCCTATCTGATCATCACAGTCTAAAGCTGGACTTCAACAACAACAGAAATAGCAAAAGGCCTGCACATACATAGAAACTGAACAACTTGCTACTCAAGGACAGCTTGGATATGGAAGAAATAAAAAAATAAATTAAAGACTTCCTAGAATTCAATGATAATGAAAGCACAACATACCCAAACTCATGGGAGACAATGAAGGCAGTGCTAAGAGGAAAGTTCATAGCACTAAGTGCCTTAAAGAAGAAATTTGAAACATCTCATACAAGCAACTTAATGGCCCAACTGAAAGCTCTAGAAAAAAAAAAAGAAGCAGATACACCCAAGAAGAGCAGATGGCTGGAAATAATCAAACTCAGGGCTGAAATCAATCAATTAGAAACAAATATAACTATTCAAAGAATCAATGAAACCAAGAGCTGTTTTTTTTGAGAAAATCAACAAGATAGACAAGCCCCTAGCCAAACTAACAAAAAGGCAGAGAGAAACTGTCCAAATCAGCAAAATCAGAAACGAAAAGGGGGGCATAACTACAGACACTG
>JAQQSO010007778.1:0-10396 GCA_028658305.1 Pachyuromys duprasi | reverse complement strand
GCCAACATCTGCAGGCTACCCTCCTCTTACTTCTCACTAGTTCACCCTGTGGTGCTTCCCACAGAGAAACAGTGACAAAAGGAAAATGAGATACACAACGCTGTCACTATACGACAGTCCCTGCCCTGTGAATTGTTTGCATCTTCAGGCTTACTACTCTCCCCGAACACTGCCTTGGCTCTCTTTCCTTCTTCCTAACTCCAAGGTAAATACCCAAATTCAGCAATACAAATTCAAGATGCCCAGTGAAATTTGAATTTCAGACCACACATATAGTTTTAGGATTGTATGTGTATGTGTGTATACTATGTGTGTGCAGGTACCCATAAAGAACAGAAGTGACTACCTGATTCACCGTAGCTGGAAGTACAGGAAGTTTTGAACCATCTGACATGGATTCTGGGATCCAAACTTAGATCCTCTGGAAGAGCAGAAATTGCTCCTCTCAAGCCAATAATGTCTTTTTAATATAAGTGTAATATTTGAGCCATACATATATAAGAAATTATTCATTACTTACCTGAATTTCAAATGTAACAGCACAACCCAAACACCCTTGCCTAAGCTGTCAACTGCTAAGCCTGAGTTCCTGCTGTACTCATGGTTTCTCTTTTCCTGCCTGCTTTGATAGGAATTCCTTTGTCTCCAAGCCGTTCTCAAACTGTCCCAATTTGAGCATGCCATCTGTTTTCCCTTAAGGTACCGATACAGTCATCACACCTCTTAGTCATTGTCAAGGCTATTTCCTCTCTTCTGCCTCCAGTATGTCATTTTTTTCTTCTTCATTGCTAAGGACTGAGTCCTGGGCTTTGCACATTCCAGGCAAGTAAGTGTCCCACATTTGAGCTATACCTCTGAGTCTTGGCTTTTTGAAACAGGTTCTTGCTATGTGTTCCAAGCTCCTGCTTCAGCTTCCATGTGCAAGGATTACAGATCTGACTTCCTACTACCATACTCAGATTTCATTCAGATTTTCCTAAAGTTTCTGTGGAGAGAAAAAATCCAGTGATATCTTCATTCTCCAGAAAACAGATGTTGGAGGTGTGGTAAAACCCTCTTGCTGAGACTCAAACATCTGAAAGCAGAGTCTGAGACAGAGGCATGCTTACAGACAGTTCATTTCTGAATATGACACCAGGGAGACGAAGTCCTGGTGAGGAAGGAGGAGGGTACAAAGCCAACACACACAAGAGCTATTGAAGCAGCTGAGGTAATTGAGATATGGTCCCATCCCATGAAAACCTTCTCAGGTCCTTACAAACGTGACCCAGACCATCTACCTAGGACATCAAGAGAGAAATCACTTATCAATGGCTTCTGTTCTGCAATGATTAAGAATGCCCCAACCAGTAACTGCATTTCTAGTTAAACATTCAAGAATGCTAGACCTGTACATAGATTTCTATGGTACATTAGAAAAACTTCCAGACCAAAAGGTGTTATAAACATGGGCCTGAAATGAGTTCCAGGAGCAGCTTTCTGAAGGTTGCCAAAGCACCTACAGCATTAGAGTGACTCAAATAGAATCTGAGTAAGTGACCACAATGTCCCCCCCACCCGATGGAGAACCAGTCTATATGTGTACAGAGGTAAGCTCATTAGGGAATCCTCTTTCTTAGTGTGATACCTGTAGAGGAGTTGCCACAGGCAGCAGGTATAAGAAGTTGCACATATTCTAAGCAACTGGACAGGAGGATGGATGCTTGAGTGAAGAGGAAGTACTCATGAGAGGCTAAACTGGCTCTTCTTTTAAGCACAGGCTTATAGGTTTTGTGTGTTTACAATGGGCTATACCTGGGCCAGCCCAGGGAAAACTCACAGGGAGAAATTCTAGACTTTCCAATCCAGATTCTGCTAAGAGTCATTTACCCCAGTCCAAGAACTAAATAAGTAAGCAAATAAATAAACAAACAACAAAACAAAAAAATCAGTAAAACACTGCAGAGAGAGAGAGGTTCTCAGGTGCTGAAGAGACAGCTCAGCAGGCAAAAGCACTTGCTGTGCTTGCAGAGGACCCAGATTTGGTTTCCAGAGTGGCTCACAACTGTCTATAACTCCAGTTCCAGGGAATTTGACACCTTTTCTGGTCGCTAGGTATCAGGCACACATGTGGTGCACAGTCATACATTCAGGTGAAACATTCACACACATAAAATAAGAATAAATAAATCTTTAAAAAAATAAAGATGTTCTTAGAATCAATCTAAACCTTTATTCCCACTTATCTTGGAACCCATTTATAGTCCCAGGTCTAATCTGAAGGCAAATCATCAATGGGGTAGGTAGAAAATACAATGGCTATGTATTGGTGACATTGTAGAGCTTTGCCAAGAAAACACAATTTCTTCATAATTCACATTTGTAATCCACACACTTGTTTGGCAGCAGAGAACAAAATCTAATCACTTTCTGGCTTGAGACTGAAGCAGAGACAGCAGATAGCCTTCACATCTTATAACTGCTCATGACACCAACACAAGCATACACTTCGTAAGCTAAGTGGGAGTCAGATTAGTATCACCACAAAGATAATTTCAGCTCTTCTACTGGTTTATGTAGAATAGAGACCTTAGAAGACATTTCATATTTTCTTTTCTGTGTAAAATGTGTTCATATGAAGTATGGTCACATGAACTGATTAGTTTCAACTTCTTTTTACATTCTTCCAGCATTCAGAGAAGTCAGAAAATGTACAAGCCACCAAAACACCTGACCTAAAAAAATTTAGAAACACATGGGCTTTTCATCTACTGTTAGCGAGATACTCAAACCACAACCACTGTTAATAACTTAACTTCAACTGCTGTAGTTAAATGACAAGGCTACAATGACTGAAGACTCATTTTCAGAAACTGTAATTTGACTTCACACACACACCCTCCTGTTATTAGACAGGATTTCACTGTGTAGCCCTGGCTGGCCTGGAACTTGCTGCGTAGAGCAGCCTGGGCTGGGACTCACACAGATCCACCTGCCTCTGTTTCCCAAGTGCCTGAGATTAAAGGTGTAAGCCACCACATCCAGCCTGATCTTGCCTCATTTTACCAATATATCAGCAATGTATTTATTGCCTCTTTCCTCCAAACTTCACATCATCTAAGGTTTCTGAATGTATCACGCTTAGAGTTAGCTGTATGATCTAAAGCATGAACACGAACCTTGAGTGGGATTAGCCATAGACATTATTTCAAAACTTCACACATGAGACTTCCTCAAAATAAGCTCAGGCCACAAACATACCCTACATAGCAAAAATAAAGTTAAAATATTCCCATTATTCTTTTCTCTCTTCAAGCTGTACTGCTTTGTTAAGTCCTGAAACATACAATAACAAAGATGACAAAAAATTATCATTTGAAGACTGCAATGAAAAGGGACTGAGAGAAGTGATTTGTATGTAAATTACGATCAGACAGAATTGGAGCTGCAGTAAAAGATGTTTTGACTCATTAATAAGTGATTGAACTTGACAAGTGCTGAAAGGGATCTGAGAGATTGATAGTGGCCCAGGTTATGGTCAGCAGGAGATTGATAGTGGCCCAGGTTATGGTCAGCAGGCAGAGTATTAAGCTAAGAAAAAAAAATACTTAACTTCTTTAGCCAAGTGTCTGGCTCCCAGGGCCTCAATGAGTCATTGGCAAAAGTGTGAAGGCCGTGCCAGTGCCTGTCCTGCGTGGTGCATAGTGGTCAAGTAGATACCAAGGGATGGAGGAACTGGCAACCCAAATTCCCTTGTGACTTCCAGCCTTGGCTGTGTATAAAGCTTGGAAATCATCATTGCTGTCTGTATGACCAGAAAACACCAGACAACTGAAAAATCAAACTTTCCCTGGATCTACCATTAGAGAAGGCTGTCAAACAGACTACTACCCCAAAACTTAAACAAACAGAAAGTTCAGGAGACACTGTCAAGATCTGTTATCCTAGAATATAAGCTGTGGGAACTGTAAACAGGTATGAACACTTAAAATGGTTATTCAGGAGCTGGGTACGGCCCTATGGGCAAAGGATTTGCTGAACAAGCACGAGGACCTGAGTTCAGACCCCCAAAGCCCACATATAGAGCCAAGAGTGGTGACATATACAAGGAAACATGTATGAGAAGAACAGTAGGACACACCCCAGAGTAGCCGTGAGCTTCTCAAGAGAGAGCTGTCACAGGTCTCTTCCGAGGTATGTGGTTTCTAAACTAGAGTAGCTCCTCAAAACTCGAGTAAATGTTTACTGGAATCAATTCTGGGAAAGCTCCATTAACTTGGAACCAATGGCAGAAATCTTGGCCAGTCACGATTTGTAGATCCGAATCCTGACTTTCAAGTTTCTGTCTCAGCTACAAGCCTTGGCTGGCTAATGTCCCCAATCTCTATTTTATGCGTCAGTCTTAGTCACTGTTTGGAGAATGTATGAGATAATAGATGAGGTGCTGAGGTAGAACTAATCTGCCACTGAGTTTCCCATTGGATAAGGTATTAACTATATTTAGCATAGTGACATAAAGAAGGAAGTATTTGGGAGGTGTTCTCATATGCTCTGGGCTTTCTCTGGTTCTAGTCTTTTTATGCACTAAAGTAAGGATTGGTCCAAAAATTTTGACGCTCACAACTCCACAATATATAATTACTCTACCCTTAGTGGTCTAGATTTTACATATGATATTCTTTCTCTGCTTTTAACTCTCCAACTTATCCTTTTCTTTGAAGTAAATAGTGGAGACTTCAAAAATAGGTATGATATTTGATATTTCTTTAGCGAAGAAATAAGAATTTTAAATTCTTTGCTCAAGAACTTGTAAGCTCATAGTATAAAACCCCAAAGGTGAAAATGATGCAGCTTATGTTCTAAAGCCTTCCAAAGACTGGCAATTACTATGATAGCCAAATCTTCCTAGGTATCAAATGACAGACACATGACAAACAAAATGCAGAGGTATCTCGTGTGCCATAAAGGTAGTCCCCCAAATGAGTCAGAACTATATGGTGTTGCCTCTTAGTTTTTTTCTCTCACTCGTGCTTCTCCCCAATTATTGATCTTACTCTCTTTTGAAAGATGATCTTATTTATGTTGTGTGATGTGGGGAAGGTCCTTAGCAAGTCCTAAAGCCAAGGAATCCGGGTGCATCTAGCAGAATGAGAAGACAAAATATGAAATACTGTTCGTACTTTTTTCCAGCCTTCAGTTATTGTCAAAAAAAAAACTGTGGGGAAATTAATCACAACAAAGTGCCAAGCTTAGATGAAAGAACAGAGTTCTTGCTGACAGCCCTTCCCAACATGCACATACCACACGGAATAGTTGCTCAATGAAGAGTGGGTCCTATTGCTAAGACAATATCCTACCTTCATTCAGGCTGGTATTCCTAATGTAACGTGCACACTGTCTTGACTAAGACCCTGAGGTTTAAGGTCCATAGAGTATCCCAGTGAGAGAAGAGCGAGTTCTATCACTCGCAAAAGTGCAGATATTTACTCATGCATCCTGTAAGAAAAGACACCAGGAGCCATGAATACATCTTAGACAGTCCCTCTGTCACACCTCTTTCCCGTCTTGTGGGTAGCCTCCTCTCAGTACCATATTGGCTAAACATAGACAATGCATGTCAATCTATGCATTCCTCCAATCATTTTCAGAATGAGCCAGGAGCTGATGCTATTCAAAGGCTGGTGTTCTGGAACATGAAGGGCCTGAAGTAATGAGGTAAACCATCTCTTTTAAGTAGTCTCTACCACAGTAGTGCTCCTGTGGTCACAACTGGGCTAAGCAGAACATTACATGGAAGAAAGAAGGGCCAAAAAGGCAAGTTTTATTGTAACAAGAATACATAGTAGAGGCATGGTGGGTGGGACGCTTGGTACTGACTGGTCCAAGAAACAGCTGAGATATTTGAGAGACATGTTGGGAAAATTGTTCAGGACTAAGAACTGAAAGAATGCTGATCCCTCAAAGCTGATGGGAAGGGCAGACCCAAAGAGGGAAAGAACTGGAGGCAGAAAGTGTTTTGGGTTCTGAAAGCATTGTCTCAGTGCTTGATTTTAAATGTGTATTTTGTTGACTAGGATTTTTAAATGAAGAAAATGTATCCCACACAATGGTCTGGAGTATTTTTAACCTCGGGCTATTATATCGCATCCTAAGCATTGTGGAGTTGCTTTTAGAAAGCAGAACATTACGGAGCATTTCATGCAATGGTTTCTCACATTAAAAGAAAAAAAAAACTGGTGAATTCTCTTTAGTTTCCTCAAATAAAATCATACAAGAAAATCTCACCTATAGGAGGATGTCATTCATTAAGGCAATAACTATGCTCCAGACTCCAAGCTAGGCAATAACATGGGGCAAAATCAAGCAAGATCCATCAGGACTACTCCCGTTGAAGACATGTGGAGCCTGGAACCTCCTGCAGCAGTTCCAAGGTACCGAGGGGCCTAGGCTTATTCTATCATCCATCATGACTGCAGTCAGAGGCAAAACTCCCTGTAGTATTTCACAGTCCAACCATCAGAATGTTTAACTGCATCCATCATTTTCCGCTACTTTGAAATAAAAAGAACAGCAAGTTACCTACCCCCCTTTTTCTAGAGAACGTATTTCTCCTACAGTGGTCTTTAAAATTATTCTGCCTTAGGTAGAACCTGCCCCCTACCACCTCTCTCTCTCTCTAACTAGGGGTGGGAAAGCATATCCTCTTCTGCTGTCATTTTATTTCTGGAAGGAAGTCTAGGTGGGAGAATGAGAGCAGCGTTAAGTTGGCAGAGGAAAGGCAGCAAATAATGGTTTATGTAGGCAGCGGAAGCCTAAGGGTGGAGGAGTAAACTGTATAGAAACGTGATTATTATAAAAAACAACAGGATAGAAAGCTGTAAGTGAAGACCAAGAGAAGAAAATGTCACTCACTGAGGATGCCTGTAAATGAACAGTGTCAGAGGGAAGCACAATGTTCAAGAGAGGCCTATGGAGGTGATCATATGACCAGGAAAAATACTGCATAATAAAGTAATACAACAAAGTAATATCCATCCTCAACCTCAAAGAGAAAATTAAAAAACCCAGGATAACTAAAACAATTCTGTACAAGAGAACTTTGGGAAGTATCACCATCCCTGATTTTAAGCTGTACTACAAAGCAGTAGTAATAAAAACCATGTAGTATTGGCATAAAAACAGACAGGTTGATCAACTGAAGACACAGAATAAACCCACACATCTATGGACACCTGATTTTTGACAAAGAAGTCAAAACTATACAATGGAAAAAAAATAAAGCATCTTCAACAAATGGTGTTGTTCTAGCTGGATGTCTGCAAGTAGAAGAAGAATGCAAATAGATTCATATTTATCACCCTGCACAAAACTCAAGTCCAACTGGACCAAAGACTGCAACATAAAACCAGACACACTAAATTTAGTAAATGAGAAGTTGGGTAAGAGCCTTGAACTTATTAGCACAGGAGACAACTTCCTAAACAGAATGCCAGCAGCTCAGCCTCTAAGATAGACAATAATTAACAAATGGGACCTCATGAAACTGAAAAGTTTCTGTAAGGCAAAGGACACTATCAGCAGGACAAAACCGCAGCCTACAGAACAGGAAAAAAATTTCACCGACCCTACATCCAGCAGAAGGCTAATACCCAAAACATATAAAGAACTCAAAAAATTAAACACCAACAAACCAAGTAACCAAATTTAAAAAATGGGGTACAGAGCTAAACAGAATTTTCAACAGAGGAGTCTTGAATAGCGGAGAAACTCTTTAAAAAATGCTCAACATTCTTAGTCATCAGAGAAATGCAAATCAAAATGACTCTGAGATTCCATCTTACACCCCTCAGAATGGCTAAGATCAAAAACTCAAGTGACAGCACGTGCTAGCTAGGAATTGGAGAAAGGCGAACCCTCCCCCATTACTGGTGGTAGTGCAAGCTTGTACAACACTGTAGAAATCAACCTGGAGGTTTCTCAGAAAATTGGAAATAGATCTACCCTAAGACCCAGCTACACCACTCCTGGGCATATACCCAAAAGATGTTCCACCATGCCACCAGGACACTCTATCAACTATGTTCATAGCAGCTTTGCTCAGAAACTGGAAACAATCTAGATGTTCCTCAACTGAAGAATGGATAAAGAAAATGTACATTTACACAATGGAATACTACTCAGCTATTAAAAACAAAGACTTCATGCAATTTGCAGGCAAATAGATGGAGCTATAAAATATCATCCTGAGTGAGATAACCCAGACCCAGAAAGACACGTGCGGTGTGTACTCACTTATCAGTAGATATTAGCCCTAAAATACAGGATAACCATGCTACAATCCACAGACTCAAAGAAGCTAAGTAACAAAAAGGGCCAGGGGAGGATGCATGAATCTTACTCAGAAAGGGAACTAAAATAGACATCTGAAGTAGATGGAGGGAGGGAACTGGGTAAGAGAGGGGTTGGGGAAGGTAATGGGAGTGGAGATTAGGTATGTGGAGAGTTGGGGGACCAGGAGAGGGAACGGAAATTGGCATCTCTGGGACAGGGGAGGCTGTCAGGAGTCTATGGGTATGACCCTAGCTGAGACTCCTAGCAGTGGAGGATATGGAGACTGAAGTGGAGACCTCCTGTAGTCAGATGGGACTTCCAGTGGAGGGAGGGGGACACCACGTCATGCATAAAACATTCAACTCAACATTTGTCTTGACTACAGGAAGTGTAGGGATTAAGATGAAGCAGGGATTGAGGGAATGGCAAAACAATGACTGGGTAAACTTGACACCCACCTCATGGGAGAGGCCAACCCCTGTCACTATCAATGATGCTCTGCTATGCTTGCAAACAGGAGCCTAGCATAACTGTCTTCTGAGAGGCTTCATCCAGCAGCTGATGGAAACAGAGGCAGAGACCCACAGTTAAACAATAGGCCAAGCTTGGGGAGTTCTGTGGAAGAGGGGTAGGAAGGATGGAGGGAGTCACAGGGGTCAAGGACACAACAAGAAGACCTATAGAGTGAACTAACCTGGGCCCTTGGGGGTACACAAAGACTGAACCACCAACAAAAGGGCATACATGGGCTGGATCTAGACCCCCTACACATATGTAGCAGATGTGCAAGTTGGTCAACATGAGGGTCCCATAACAATGGGAGTAGGGGCTGTCTCTGGCTCTGTTGCCTGACTTTGGGTCCTTGCCTCCTAGCTGGGCTGCCTTGTAAAGCCTCAGGGGAAGAGGAAGTTCTTAGTCTTGTTGTGACTTGAGATGCCAGGATGGGTTGATACCCTTTGGGGACCTCCCATTCTCTGAGAAGAAGGAGAGGAAAGAACGGGGAGAGGGGGACATGAGAGTGGGACTGGGAGGACTTGAGGGAGGGGTCTGGAAGCAGGCTGTAAAGTGATTAGATAGATAGATAGATAGATAGATAGATAGATAGATAGATAGATAAAAGGTAATATCCATAGTAATATCCAACACACTTTCTTCATGAAGACATTATTATCTTGCTGCTTTTAGCTAAAAAAGCTTTTGGGATACAATTCCTGGTCAAACTAGAGACCATTCTGTCACTGAAATGGAATGCAATGTCATCAAAATTCCCTGAGCACCTGTGGCATAGGAAGACTTACAGCCTGCTTCCCAGAAGCTCTCTGGATAGAAAGAGAGAAGAGGCAAACCCAAACAAGTACAATATTGACTCATTTATTTGACTACTACGTGCACTGCTTAGGGAAGACAGCCAAACAGATAACCACACAAACAATTTGTAGAATTGCCTGGTGTAAGCTTTCAAGACACATCCCAGAGACTATGAGAACCTCAGTTGTGGGATTTGATCTTGGAAAAGAATCCACGGAAGGCTTCCCCAGCTAAGATATTGGGGCTGATGGGGAAGAAGCCTAGAAAATAACTCAGCATATAAAAGGTCAAAGGGGAATCTGGATACTGGACTGACAATATAGGACAAGACCGTAAAAAGGAACTTGTAAACACATGGAGGTTTGGTTTTCTTATTGTTGTTGTTTTGTTGTTTGTTTGGTTCATCCGGGAGTAATGAAAAGCCATAAAACAGTTATGATGGGTCTGTATAAGAAACACTGAGAGAATTTTGGGGAGTTCCAAGATGGCTGCCATGAGAGGACACTGTGTCTGAGGAGTAGGACAGCAGTAACAATGCAGCGACCAAGAGACTGAACTCTGGGACCTAAAACACCAGCATTTGTGATTGCCAGGTGAGTGGAATTCCTACGGTGAGGAAATCAAGTGGGAAAATCCTAGGGACATCCAGTTATTCCCCGGAAAAACTCCAGGTGACCGGCGGTGCACAGCCTTGATCTGAACGAGCAGCTGTCCTGGGTGCCAACAGCTGCCATTCTGGACTGGATCACACAGTCTCCGAACCAGACTGAGAAGGCCC
>JAQQSO010007777.1:0-10396 GCA_028658305.1 Pachyuromys duprasi | reverse complement strand
GCGGTGATGCAGTAATTATTCTCTAGATTGTGTGACTGATAATTTTCGATATATCTGGTGTTAGAAGTTTGGTCCCTTTGAATTTTCAACACACAGTTTCACCATTAACTCACAGGTTCTAATTTTCCCAAGAAAGCTAGGAAAATCATTAGTTCAACCCTGCTTTTAAAAGCATAGCCAAAATAAACACACATGGTATGTACTCACTTATAAGTGGATATTAGAAATATAGTATAGGATAATCATACTAAAATCTGTACACCTAAGGAAGCTAATCAAGAAGGAGGACCCTGGGTAAGATGCTCAATCTTCATTCAAAAAGGCAAATGAGATGGACATCAGAAGAGGGAGAAAACAGGGAACAGGTCAGGAACCCAAAACAGAGGGCCTCTGAAAGACTCTATCCAGCAGGGTATCAAAACATATGCTGAAGCTCATAGCCAAACTTTGAGCAGAATACAGGGAATCTTATGAAAGAAGAGGGAGATAGACCTGGAGGGAACAGGAGCTCCACAAGGAGAGCAACAGAACCAAAAACTCTGGGCACAGGGGTCTTTTCTGAGACTGATACTCCAAACAAGGACCATGCATGGAGATAACTTAGAACCCCCGCACAGAAGTAGCCCATGGCAGCTCAATGTTCAAGAGAGTTCCCCAATAATAGGAAAAGGGATTATCTCTGACATGAACTCAGTGGCTGGCTCTTTGATCATCCCCATCTGAGGGGGAAGCAGCCTTACCAGTCCACAGAAGAAGACAAAGAAGCTAGTCCTGATGACACCTGATAGACTAGGGTCAGATGGAAGGGGAGGAGGACCTTCCTTATCATTAGACTTGGGGAGGGATATAGGAGAAGAAATGGAAGGGGATGGGGGAGGGGTCTATAGCTGGGATACAAAGTGAATGAACTATAATTAATAAAAATAAAATTAAAATTAAAAAATATTGAAATTTAATTTTTACCTTAATTATTCTTTTTTTTCTGGTTCTTCAAAGTGTTTTTCTTCTCTCTTTTCCATTTTCAGGACAGAAAGTTTTACAGCTTCAACTTTTACCTGTTTTGGTCTAACAGCTTATTTTCATCAGAAATTTGTAAGTATCTTTTTATTTTTCTGTACTTAAGTAATTTGAGACTGATTGGGGAAATAAATAGCTCCTTTGTTTGGCCAAATATAGTTATACAATATGAATGAGCATGAAAATTTAAAAGATCTGTCGCTCTTCAAAAATAGCAACAACATGTTATGAAAGAAACCAAACCCCAATCAAAAATCCCTTACCACATGGATGTACAGCCAATAAACATTGCATTTCTTCTTTGGCCAATTCATCTTTTCTGATGCCATTTTCATTGTGTTTTTCTCCAATATGTATCTGTGTCTATACATTTTATGAGACTGGTTACCTAATGCTCTAATGAGGTACCTCACATCCACATATTTTAGAAAGTTTATAACACAGGTAAGAAGGAAGAGAAAAAAGACAGGGCATGACAAGACAGGGAAGCATGTTTGTTCATTTAAAAGTCATGTGGTTTGTATTTTCCACTTGACAGTTTTAGTCAAATTTTAAAGGCTCATGCTGCATCTCTCATGGCTAAGGTCTGTTCCGTTTCAACACATTTCTTAAGTGTGTATTACTGTGACAGAATAACTATGTTCAGTGGGTCAGTTCATAAAATGGCAATCCCATCTTTTTCTACTTAGTCAAGGGTTTAAGGTAAACATGCATTTTGACAGATGTATTACTATGTAAGTGTAGAGGAACCTGTGATAGAAAAACAAACAGAAACATGCCCTACAAATGTCATCTGCAATTGATAGCATTTTAACCCTTATTACTTGATAGAAACTATGAGTTTAATAAGGCTTGTTTTACTTAGCATGAAAGCCAATGATGGGTGAGTATATACCCATCAAGAGCACAGTTCCAGGGACCATGGTGTAAAGATAGATCAAGAAATCAAAGCCACTAAATAGATTCCTCACTGCCTGGGAAATCTGTACAGTAGATTCTGGACTTTACGTCTGTAAATATTTGTGTTTGAGGACTGTTGACCTGAAATGATCACTGCTTAAGTTCTTTTCATGATCCAGGTAAATTCTCAAATCACTGTTACTTAGTAGTTAATATTCAGTTTATCTTGGGTAATCTGTCGTTGCTATAATGAACTTTACATTTGCAGAGTAGCTAATAAAGCCAGTTAACTGGAATGTGACGTACTTTAACTTGCCTCATCAGATAAGTTCTAGCAAATTGTTTAGTTAAGAGGTATATTCAACTCTTAAACACCCTGTAGTGATGTGATCTGTTTCCTAGCTGTGTGGCATTAGTTTTTGCTTCTAATCCATCTACATATTAATTTTCTAGTTTTGGAAAAATTACCTGAATTCTCTGATGATTCATTTTGACAGTACAATGCAGGCTACAATGTTTCCTCCATAGCTTGTAACAGGAACTAAGTGAAATGATGAAACCATACTGCATAGAAATGAAATAAGTCTACATTATATCACATTTTCCCATCTTTTCTATGTCATTTTGTAAACTTTGTGCTTATATCCAATGATGACTTCCTTAGTAGGCATATATAAAGTGTTTTATGAGTTCAGTCAGGCTCTGTGGAATTGGTGAGAAAAATGTTTTGTGGTGGATTCTTGGCTGTACTTCTGTTTTTTTCAGCAACTGTCTTAGATCCTTGACTGGCAGGTGATCCATGGGCTGGACTTTGAGAAAGATGCCTTTTCCTTTAATGACAGTTCTCAAACTATTTGGTCATTTATATTAAAGGAAATGTGGTTTGGCTTTTAACAGATGGGTATTCCTACATAACTTCTTTCTGAAATTCTGATTTAGCAGATTGAGTAGACATTTAGAGTTTCAAAGCACTGTCTCTGATTTCTGTATTTTGAACTACAGTCTCCCTGTGTCCTCAGTGTTAAGCTAGGGAGTTGTGTGTGTGCCTGGCCTGTGTGGATAAGGAGATATACTAATGTTTGTCAAGTACAGATCAGGTGGAAGGAGTGAAAAACTCGTGTTGCGATGTCTAATAGAAGCCATGTGTGAGAATCAACTGACTGGGATTCAGGGTGCTTTCAAAGATTAGGGAGCCTGTAGGGGTTGGCCTTAGGTCCTCTGCATATAACTGAGTAGTTTGGTGTTCTTGTAGGATTCCTGCTAGTGGGAGCAGAGCTGTCTCTGACTCTTTTGCCTGCTTGTAGGGCCCTATTCCTCCTACTGGGTTGCCTTGGTGAGCCTTGACGTGATTGGATGTGCCTGATCTTACTGTAGTTTGTTATGCTGTGTTTGCTTGATGTCTGAGGGGAGGCTAGGGATGGGGGGAGTGGATCTGGGCAAGAGAAGGTAGGACAAGGGAGACTTAGAGAGGAGAAGGAGGGAAAACTGCAGTTGGGACATAATACATGAGAGAATAATTTCTTTTTTAAATCCAGGTTTGAAACCCATTAAATGACAGACTTTCTTTACCACAGGAGAAGACCGATTAAAAATCATGTTCTACTCCCAACTCCCACTCTACTCTACACCTATCATACTAGGCAGACTCTGCCTGTACCTCTGCCATTTTAGGAACCAGTAACACCAGTCAAACGAGTCTCTAGTGCTAAATTGGGCTTCTGAGCAGTCTAGCAGTAAGTAGGTAGAAAGAACTCTCTGACTCACCTGCCCATCTGCATCCGGAAAGCCAGTGTCTTCCTTACCAAACCTCACTTAGCAGCAGGAAGGCTTCCAAGGCACGAGAGAGGTAGGCCATTTGTCCCATGTCCACCTCCGCTGCTAACCACCTCCTCCCCACTCCCTGCCTCGCTCCCTGATTCTCTTCTCAAAGTCAGCACCTGTGCTCCATGCTAAGAAAGAAAACCCAGAAGGAAGACAAGGTTTCAAAGGGAGGTGAACATCTCTCAGATGAGAGGAAGCTGCCAGCTAACCTGTCCTGGGCTTCCTCAACGTGAATGTGTTGTCCACATGAGCTAGGACCCCACATGCATTTGTCACAGTTAGTTTCTCAACTTGGGGTGGTTTAGTTTTGTGAACTCCAAAGAAATGGAAGCAGCTCAGACACTTTTTGGGCTTGCCCGAGGTTTTATGTAAGAAGCAAAGAGCCAGAAGATCAGATGACAACCCATTCATTGCAAAGCCTACATGCCTCATGCTTCGTCACTGGCTGACTTTTTTTTTTTTTTTTTAGCTCTGCCACATGTAATTCTGTGAAAACAGGTCAAATTTTAAATGCGGATAAGTTGATATTTTATGAATTCTTAAGTGGGACACATGAGCTACCTTGTAAATTAGTCTCACCACTCTCTTAGACAATTGCAATGTCCTCTAAACTCTTATATCCAACATGTGTGCAGAGGGCAGAGGCCAACCTTGGCTGTTGATCCTTGGCAACTGTCCACATTTTCTTTTGAGGCAGGGTCTCTCACCGTCTTGGAACTCAACAGCAAACACCAGGGATCACCTTCATTTCTACCTCACCAGCCCTGGGATGGCAAGTGTGTGCCACCATGCCTGGACTTTTTCTTCTTTCTTTTCACATGGGTTTTGGAGATTCAACCCATATTCTCATGCTGAGACAGAGTGCTGAGGTCAGGCTACCAAGTAGTTAAATGGTAAGTTATCTCTTCACTCCCTGAAAACTTATTTCTTTATATGTGTTTGTGTGTGTGTGTGTGAGAATGTGTTTGTGCGCATTGTATGTGTGTGTTTATGTGAGTGTGTTCATGTGGCTAAAAGTACATGTGTGTGCGCTTGCCCTTGGATACCAGAGATTGGTGTTAGGTGTCGGATTTCTACTGCTCTCCACTTTGAGACACAGGGTCTCTTTTTTAAATCTTGATGTCATCTACTCAAGAAGGCATGGCTGGGCAGTTCCAGCTTCAGGAACCCCACATCTGTCTTCCTCCAGCAGCAGGGTTACAGGCTCATACCCAGCTTATGTGCAGGTTCTGAGGAACTCACGTCTTTGTGTTAATACAGCATTCCTTTTACTGGCTAAGCCATCTTCCCAGGCCCTTGGCTCATTTCTGAATCCATGTTTCATCTTTCCAGTCAGTGCCATTTGTTGCACTCATTGTGAAATGCAGTTTTGACCATCTACTGTTTCTTAAAATCCTTCAGTGACTTCCTGTTGCTATTGGTACACACCTACTCTTTAACAAGTCTGGGTGACATGGTTCCTACCACTTGTCCCTTCCTCTTGTGCTGTCTGCTGCCATCTTTCCTATGCATTGGCTACATTTTTTTCTGTGTATGTATTTTCTGTGTATGAGTGTTTTGCCCACATGTATATGTGTGTGCCATGTGCATTCCTTAGTGGGTCAGAAGATAAGGGTGGTTGTGAAACACCATGTGGATGTTGGGAGCCAAATTTAAGTATTCTGCAAGAACTTCAGTGCTTTTAACAGCTGAGCCATCTCTCTAGGGCCTCATACAGTCTTCTTACAGGCATGGAATATGCCGTGTTGTTCTCTTCTTATGAAGTTTTTTTTAACCTTGGCAAGTTATGCTTTTATTCTTTCATTTCGGACTATTGATGAATCTGATGTTTTTTTTCTCTTTTTTATTATTATCATTTATTACAATTTATTCAATTTGTATCCTGGCTGTGGTCCCTCCCTCATCTCTTCCCAATCCCACTCTTCCTTTGTCTTTTCCCCCTATGCCTTTCCCCTAGTCCACTGATAAAGGAGGTCCTCCTCACCTTCTATTTGACCCTAGTCTATCAGGTCTCATCAGGACTGGTTGCATTGTCTTCCTCTGTGGCCTGCCACTGAGTTCACACCAGAGAAAGTCCCTGCTCCCCTTACTAAGGACTCCAGTTGGGGAATGAGCTGCTGATTGTCTACATCTGAGCTGGGATTTTAGGTCTTCTCCATGCATTGTCCTTGGTTGGGTGTCATTCTCTCCAGGGTTCAGTTTTAATGGCTCTGTTGCTCTCCTTTTGGAGCTCCTGTCCCCTCCAGGTCTATCTCCCCCTTCTTTCATAAGATTCCCTGCACTCTGCCCAAAGTGTGTCTATGACAAACCAAGTAATCCAATTGAAAAATGGAGTAGAGAGCTAAACAGAAAATTCTCAATAGAGGAATATTGAATGGCAGAGAAACACTTAAAGAAATGTTCAATATCCATGGTCATCAGGGAAAGGCAAATCAAAACAACCCTGAGATTTCACCTTACACCCATCAGAATGACTAAGATCAAAAACTCAAGTGCTGGTGGGATTGTAAACTGGTACAACCATTTTGGAAATCAATCCGGCACTTTCTCAGAAAGTTAGGAATAGTGCTTCCTCAACATCCAGCTATACCACTCCTAGGCACATATCCAAAAGATGCTCAAGTACACAAGGACATTTGCTCAATCATGTTTGTAGCAGCTCTATTTGCAAAAGCCAGAAGTTGGAAACAACCTAGATGTCCCTCAAAGGAGGAATGGATACAGAAATTGTTGTACAATTACACAATGGAATACTACTCAGATATTAAAAACAAGGAAATCATGAAATTTGCAGGCAAATGGTGGGAGTCTGATGTTAATGTTAGAGATCTTATGCTGTAAGTTTTCCTGAGACATATATCATAATCCTATATGGTCTGTGCTGGTGGTTGATTATGATTACTTTCTATAAAAGCAGTTACACAGCTTTCTATCATGCACATAGTTGACACTCAGCAGATATTTTCTAAATGAATAATAAGTGAATAGCTAACTTACATTTGGTCATTTGTATGGAAAATTATTCTTCAGAATATCAAAACAAACAAACAAATAAAGTCTTTTACTGTGATAAAACAAAATGAGTTTCAGCCATTTGAATTACTGTCTTTAAATCCAAGTAATATGAAATTTCCCTTGTATTATATTGTAATGGTGTTTCCATCTCTGAAGTCAATTTGCTCAATAAAACTAATTCATACTGCATAGGAGTAATTGCTAAACTGACTTTTCTTAAAAAAGAAACAATTGAACTAAAACAATTAAATCTTGGTAACAGCAACTATAAAACAATGTATCACAATTAAGTGTACCAACAATGGATGGAAATGTATCATAATTAGTTTTAAATGTCACATCATTATTGTACTTGTCAATTAAATGAAGCTATTTTATTCCATCTCCTCTGAAAATAGTTCCGAACATTCACGATTGATATATTCAGAATGTCTGGAAATGCAGACATTGAGGTAGAGATGTTAGAGATAGATATAAATAGCTAGAGATAGAAATACAGATTAAATACATGGGATGGGACTTACAAGAGAAAATGACTTTTGTAACTGTGGAGGTTAACACCACCTTTGGTGGGTCTGTAAACAGATTCTGGTCATGTTATATGGCTTACTCCAAGTTCCCAACTCTCAAATTCAGAAAAGCCAATGGTGCAACTGTCAGAAGTTCAAGGCCTGAAAATCCAGGAGGTGTTGGTTGGAGTTCTAAATTCTAAAGGTCGTGAATACAAGAGATGAGATACACAAATGAGGGAAAGTAAGAATATATCTGTTCCAGGAGACAGAGCAATGCATTTACCTTTCCTTAGCTTGTTGTTGTCATTGAGTTCATGATGGTTTGGATGGTACTCATCCATACTACAAGTGTATTTTTCTGTACCTAGTCTACTTGCACACTTCAGGAAACACTTTCATTGATATGCCTACAATTAATTCTTTACCAGGTATATTAGGTAAGTTGTTTGGAGGATCAGAATTGAAAAAAAAAGACACATTAGTTGGGTTATGCTATAGGGCTAGGAATGTCTCCTGCATTCTGGGAAAGCAGAGGACATAGCAGCTTCTCAGGCTGATGAGAGCATGAAGGGTCCTCAGTCAGTCACTGGTTGATTCCAAAGAAGGACAAAGAAGCTGGAACCTGATGTCAGTAGAGGATGATAGCATCAGTGTTCTGAAAACCCATTCAGGAGGAAGAAACAAAGGTGGGCATACTTTTTACCTGGTATCTTCATATCTGGGCTGTTTTTGTTGTTGTTGTTGTTTTTTGGGTTTTTTGGGGGGAAGGTGTTGTCTGCATTGAGAGATGAATTTTTTAAAAGTTCTTCTTTGAACACATTATCATAGACATGTAACAGTGGATCTCTTGGGTGGTTGTAAATCCAGTTAACTGGACAGTCGAAACTATCCATCACATCAGATTTCTAGGTATTCCTAAATCTGGTCAGTTTATATTGGAAATTATACATTACAAATGACATTCTGTTTTTTTATTTGATGAATCATTATTTTCAAACATGCTACTATAGGCAGTGTAAAATAACATAAAACTTGGCTAGGGATTTGGGAAGGATGCCTCAAGAGGAAGTGGGTTCTCAGTGCTCAAAATTGGCTCCTACATAAACAACTGGTTGGACTGTGGAAGAGCACAGAGAAGGATATTCACATATATATCCTGATGTAACAAGTCTAACAAAAATTTATTTTCCAATTTAGTTCAGTTTTTAATTTACTATAAAGAGAATTTTACTAAGGTCTGAAGTTGAACTAGTACGTCTCCAAGGCTGAATATGCGCATTGCTACACGTTATAAGCTATAACACCAGTGATAAGCTATTGCACCAGTGATAAGCTGCAGAGTGAGTGACATATCCTCTTCGAGGTGGAAACATTAATCAATGCATTCTGGAGAAAGGTGGAGGAGAGAGCACAAGTTGTAGTGAGAAAGAGACGTGTTGAGTTGCTTTATTCTAATTCAGTTCTCAAACTTGTTAACTTCAGTTACCTACAGAGTTAAGAATACATATGATACCAGACAATCTAAATCAAAAGCTCTGGGGAATACTTGGGCCTCTATATTGATAACAGCTGTCATGAGGGCTACTCCACCCAAACAAATTTGGCAAACGCTGCCTCATTCTTCTTCTGGCATAAGATTAATCCTCAGCAGATAGGTTTTTTTTTTTCCTTTCTTTCTCTACTCTGGTTCATTCCTTCCTCTTGTATTCCCCTCTGGCTCTTCCATTAAGACTTCAACAAGATCTCAGGAAGAGCTAACTTGCTTTAAATTCACTTTGTCAGTCCAAGCTGGTGCAGGTGGGATGTAATTTTCTGAGACCTTGTTTTGTCATCTTCCTTTTCTACAATTTAATCAAGTGCAAAGGTGAGACTATAGTGCTTGGTGGAACAGGGCAAAAGGAAGGAGAGGAATTAATTTACACTGCCAGGCATCAGAAGGTAAAATGTTGATGTTAGCACAGCTATAAAAAAGTACCTAAAGCCTGTAAAGGTTGATGAGATCGCTCTTAGGGACAACGGATGCATCAGAGTGGCTGGTCATTCAGCAGCTATCGAGCAAAAAGGATATTTAGGCTGAGGTGTGTGTAGCTGGGAAAAGGCCATCAGATTTCAGTTATACGTTTCAAAAGGAAATCTCAGGACTCTACATACTTTTGTGTTTGGTTTGCCTTATTGTATAGAAATGACTCAAAGGACGGACTGATAGCCCTCAGTCCCCAGCTGTCAGGTACTGTGAGAGCATCAGTGATTTCCTTTATTACGTCATTTGTGTCTTTTCTCCTTTTCAAGAAAAAAGTCTTTTTGTGAGATGTAAATTATTTTAATGCTCTAATTAAAACTATATGAGGTACATCAATAATAACTCTAAAATAATATTTGAAAAAAGCTTAGGTTTATTATAAACACAAGTTTATGAATGGTCTCATACTATTTTTAACAAATGAGTTCTGTTACCTATTGTGAATAGAGATTAAGGTGGAAGGTAAACTTAATCACCTAGAAATTATACAATGATTAAATTATAGAGAAGTTTGTACCATAAATTTTAGGAATTTTTTTCTATTTATTCTAGAAAAGAAATTTTAATGAATATGGATATGTGTATTCCCATAATAAATTGTTCCATTTCTGGTGGGAATGCAAACTTGTACAACCATTCTGGAAATCAATTTGGCGCTTTCTTGGACAATTAGGAATAGTGATTCCTCAAGACCCAGCTATACCACTCTTAGGCATATATCCAAAATATGCTCAAGTACACAACAAGGACATTTGCTCAACTATGTTCGTAGCTGCTTTATTTGTAATAGCCAGAACCTGGAAACAACCCAGATGTCCCTCAGTTGAGGAATGGATACAGAAATTGTGGTACTTTTACACAATGGAATACTACTCAGCAATAAAAAAGGAGGAAATCATGAAATTCGCAGGCAAATGGTGGAACGTGGAAACGATCATCCTAAGTGAGGTATCCCAAAAGCAGAAAGAAACATATGGTATATACTCACTTATATAGACCTATAGGATAGGAAGGTCATTCTGAAATATACACACCTAGGGAAGATATACAAGAAGGAGGACCCAGGTGGGTATGATCAATGCTTGTTTAGATGAACAAAATAGGATGGACA
>JAQQSO010007776.1:0-10397 GCA_028658305.1 Pachyuromys duprasi | reverse complement strand
GTATAATGCTCTCCAAAGTCTTCACACAGACTCATTTGCCTTGTGCTTAACTTCTTTGGCAAATTGTATGTGTGTCTTCAATCACACTTATAGTTATAGATTATTAAAAATATGCTGTTCCAGAGATATGATTCTTAAATATAGGATGGACTTATATAGACTATATGAAATTCTGTAAAAAAAAAAAAAGGCTAAAGCTAGGCAATTTCTAAAATAAATTAATAAATTATGTCCCAACAGTGAAAAGTGGGAGAAATCACATTTCAGGAAAGGTGATCTTAGTGTACGGACACCCCAAAATAAGAAAAGTCTTGGACTGAAGAGAAGACCAGTAGTTAAGAGCACATGCCTCTCTTGCAGAGGCCTAGGGGTTGGCTCTCAGGACCAGCATAGCAGCTCACAATCATTTGTGACTCCACTTACAGGAATTGTGATGCCATCTTCTGGTCTCTTTGTGCACTGCATGCACGCAGTGTACATGTATGTGGGTAAACACTGGCACAAATACACACAAAAATGTTTATAGGTCTTTCTTTCTTTCTTCCTTTCTTTCTTTTTCTTTTTTGAGATAGGGTTTCTCTGTATAGCCTTGGCTGTCCTGGACACATTATGTAGACCAGGCTGGCCTTGAACTCATAGCAATCCAACTGCCTCTGACTCCCTGAGTGCTGGGATTAAAGGCGGTGCGCCACCATGCCCAGCTTTTTTTATATACATACATAGTTTTCTTTACATTTTAAAATTTTATTTATTTATCATTCACTTTATATCCTGGTTGTTGCCTGATCGCTTCTTCCCTCCCAGATCCACTGCCCCTTGTCTCCCCTCCTCCATCTTCCCTTCCCCCTCCCCTATTCCTCTGAAAAGGGGAGCTCCCTTTCCCATTCACCGGAGCTCATCAAGTTGCATTAGGATTGAGCATGTCCTCTTCCCCTGTGGCATGAAGGCAGTCCTGCCAGGGGAAAGTGATCAAAAAGCTAGCAAGTGAGTCCTTGTCCAACGCAGTCCCCTCTACCCTTACTAGAGAACCCACATGAAGCCTAAACTGCTCATCTGCTACATCTTTTACAATTTTTAAGAAAATGATCTTGAAATGTTTCCAGAACTTGAAAGACCTGTCACTGGAGCACTCTACAGAGGGAAGTAGCATGATATGATGTTGAATTGAGACAGAATCCTTCAGGACTTTTAAGTGAATTTGCTAGATGTTCAAAATTATAAGATTTCCTTCAGTACTTTTTGTCATTAGTTTCAAAACTTTAAATTCAAATTGGATGTGTTAAAATTCTCAGATGTCTCTATAAAGTGTCTTTATTGGTAATCAAATATTAATAAGGAAATGATGACATAAAAATAGGCAAGGCATTGGCTGTTTCTTTCCTCACTCTAATCTTGTCTCAGCCTCGGGCACTGCAATTAATATGACAGGTTATTCTGTAACTACCGTTCCAAAAATCTTAACTTGAATACCCTAAATGGGAAGAAAGCCAATCTTACTATCAATTTGTCATTCATTTAACTTGCTTCATCTATTGTCATTAGTGAAGACTGACTTTTATACACATCTCCAACATTTACTTTTCCACCAAAACATTATTTCCCAGCTACTTCTTGTGACCCAGTAGTACATTACTTTCTAAGTCCATTAGCTGTAGTATACTGCCATTAGTATATTAATAGTGTACTGCCATTCCAAAATATATCAGGATACTTAAAAATAGTTTAATATAGTAAATATCAATATAAACACATCTAGATTTAGAATAATAACAATTTATAAAGTTAAGCTACCCGACTTTTTTTCTTCACTTAATCCCTAGAGTCAACCAATATCCTACATTCACCTTTTGTGTGAGTGTGTGTGTGAGTGTGTGGGTATGTGTGCATGTACACATGTATGCTAACAGAAGATAAAAACAGAGCCTTGTTCATGCTATCAAGTGTTCTCCTGATAAACTATAATCCATCTCTTGAAGATAAGCTTTATTGTAAGGCATGTATATATATTTACCGACAATACATAGAACTACATTACAGGATTTTATTTTTACATAAACTGAGTCATTCGGTTTGTGTAATGATGAAAATATGCTTCTCAGGCCTCTTGCATTAATACATCATAATGGTCCTGTTGACATAGCTGAGGCCTTATGCCATACTTCCTACATGCTGCTGGAAGCAGTGACTGAGGGGTTTTCCTAATGGGCCCTATTCTGCATGAACAGGATTTCTGGAATGGGTCATTGACTTCTAGCAGGAGTTAGACCTGCATTGTGGTCTGGATGCACACATACCCCTTCTTCAGAGGAAACAATGCCCTCCCGATGGATGTATTTTGCCCTAACCCGGTCTTACTGCCTTCAATTTTCAGTTCCCAAACTGCAATGATAGTATTTTCTAATGTACTTTCTTTAGTTAGCATTTACATTTTTGTGCTTTACTCACATGGATATATTTATGTCTAGTTCATTAATTTTAATCATTGTGAAGATTCTGAGTATCCTAGACTTGGTTTATTCTTTTTTCCTTTTAATGGGCATTTATGTTGTCTTCTAGGGTTTTTTTCACCAGTACAAGCGATGCTTCAGTGAACATTTTAAAACATAAGTCACAGTCTGTGCATTACTTTACCAGTTTTTGTCAATTGTATCAAGTTTTACATCTCTGGGCAGCCTGCAGGAATATCATTGGTTACACTCACTGACAACCCTTGAAATCACTAATTGTTTTCATTTAGTCAGTCTTGATGATATTAAATTATAGCAGCTTTTGGAAATTATACCAAGTTTTACATCTGCAGGCAGCCTGCAGGAATGTCCACTCACTCACTGCACTGATTGTTTTCATTTTACTCATGGCTTGACCACTGCCATCTGGAGGATCTTAAAACATACTGTCCGGGTGCAAGGTTCCTAGCATAGCCCACATTGCTGTCTATGTGGTAAAAGCACATTGTTCAAAATAATAAAACAATACAAAAATTATTGATATCTGAACATCTTGATTTAAGTTGCATGTTTAATTATAGTCTTTGTTAAAATTTCCCCAAACATTCTTGATCTTCTGTTCAATGTAAACTTTATAGTCAACTTGTAAAGGTCCATGAGAAATCCCCCTTTGGGAGTTTGAATGGAAGTGAAATGAATTACTATATTGAATTTCAAAACTGGGGCTCTTTATTAAAGTTATTTTATTAAATTGTGTTTGTTTCTACTTCTCTCTTAACCCAGCTATCAATCAAATAATTGAGACTCTATTTTAACAATCTTCACAGCACATTAACTGAGCAGTTATTACTCTTACTAATTCTCTAATCTGGCTTCCTTATTGAGTAAATCCCTGAGATCACTTGCCCTTTATATAGCTGTCCCAGCTGAGCTCTCTCTCCTGATGTCTCAGGACCTCTCCCAAGGATGAATCCTCTACTTCTTCCTCTAACTAGCTCCTCCTCTGGCTGGCAGGAAGTCCAGGCCTATTCTCTCCCTTGCTCAGTGATTGGCTGTAAATTGCTTTATTGGTATGACAGAAGGACAATTAGGTAGCAGTGTTTGGACAACATTGAGACATGAGATTCTCAGAACAAGGATCAAAACCAGATATGGGGGCATACAGAAATCAGCATTTTGAATTATACAATAACCTTATGCCTATATCTCTACCTTTTAATCTGATGAAAGGCTCTTTCTCTTATAATAACAAGCTTATGAAATAATAAAACAATTATTAAATAAAATTTACATTTTTGGGCATCCTTTTTAATTTTTTATTATTTATTTTTATTTTTATTATTAGTTACATTTTATTAACTCTGTATCCCAGCTGTATCCTGCTCCCTCATTCCCTCCCAATCCCACCCTCCCTCCCTCATCTACTCCCTGCCCCTTTCTGAATCCACTGATAAGGGAGAACCTCCTTCCCTTTCATCTGACCCTGGTTTATAGGGTATCTTCAGGCCTGGCTGCAAAGTCCTCCTCTGTGGCCTAGCAAGACTGCTCCTCCCTTGCAGGGTGGGGAGATCAAAGATCCAGCCATTGAGTTCATGTCAGAAATAGTCCCTGTTCTCTTTACTAGAGTACCCACTTGGATACTGAGCTATTATGGGCTACATCCAAGCAGACATTCTAGGTTATATCCATATATGGTCCTTGGTTGGAGAAACAGTTTCATATAAGACCCCTGTGCCCAGATATATTTGGTCCTTTTGACACCCTTGAATAAAGTATTCTACTAATCTATCAGTTTCTATCATCCTGAAAAATTAAAGTTTAATTGGGGCTCATGCATTGTCTAGTCCTCAATGCTACAAATGACTTGGGCATCCCCTCTTTTCCCAGCTCTGCCATCAGCCACACATGCACCTTTTCTCTTAGGTTTAGTTAAACTCCACAGTATACCTGGAGCTACCATTGGTGAACATATGACAATAGTGATTTCTTCAGTGTCCTGGAACTTCATTGCAATTGGGGCAACATCTTTCCAATGGGTTCTCCTCGTCTCCAGGACTACAAATCTGCCCCATTGTGTCTGGCCTCAGATACTCTCCAAACTTCTTCAGTTTTGCATTCTTCTTATCTTTAAAACAAGTGCCTGACTACATTTGATCAGCATGAGTAATAAATTACATTTATAAATGTTTTAATATACTTTTGATATGGACATAGATACTTCATAGAATTTCTTAAATATGCCTGGATCCAGTGATGTTTTTAATGGTTATCTAATCCTCATTTATTAATGAGATTTGTCTTTGACATTTCATTTTAATGTTTATGTTCCATGAATATACTTGATTCATTAAATAAATTAAATTTCTCCTATAAAATATTTTTATGAACTTAGAATTTTCTGGCTTTTGAAGATTTAATAGGCCTCACCTGAAAAATCCCATATTGCTTTTTAGATTGCTTTTAATTATTCATTTTGTTTCTTTTTTTAAAAAATAATATTTTTTATAAATTACAGTTTATTCACTTTGTGTCCCAGCTGTAGCCCCCTTCCTCATTCCTTCCCAATCCCATCCTCCCTCCCTCATCTCCTCCCATGCCCCCTGCCAAGTCCACTGATAGGGGTGGTCCTCCTCCCCTTCCATCTGACCCTAGCCTATCAGGTCTCATCAGAACTGGCTGCATTATCTTCCACTGTGGCCTCATTAGGCTGCTGTCAGTGGGAAGTGATCAAAGAACCAACACTGAGTTCATATCAGAAACAGTCCTGGTTCCCATTACTAGGGAACCCACTTGGAGACTGACCTGCCATGGGCTGTGCAGGGGTTCTAGGAATCTCCATGCATGGTCCTTGGTTGAGTACTGGTCTCAGAAAATACCCCTGTACCCAGATTTTTTGGTTCTGTTGCTCTCCTTGTGGAGCTCCTGTCCCCTCCAGGTCTTTCTATCTCCCCCTTCTTTTATAAGATTCCCTGCACTCTGCCCAAAGTTTGGCTACAAGTCTCAGCATCTGCTTTGATACCTTGCTGGATAGAGTCTTTTTAAGGCCCTCTGTTTTGGGCACCTGTCCTGTTGCTTGTTTTCTCTCTCTTCTGATGTCTGTCCCATTTGCCTCTCTGAGTTAGGATTGATCATCTTATCCAGGGTTCTTCTTGCAAAGCTTCTTTAGGCGTACAAATTTTAGTATGTTTATCCTATACTATATGTCTAATATCTACTTATAAGTGAGTATATACCATGTGTGTCTTTCTGCTTCTGGGATACCTCACTTAGGATATTACTCAGCAATTAAAAACAAGGAAATCATGAAATTTGCAGGCAAATGGTGGGAACTAGAAAAGATCATTTTGTTTCTTTAATGCACATATATTCTTTCCTTTATATTCTTGAGTATTGGAAAGACAATACCTTCTAAAAGTTATTAATTTTCTATAATCAAACTGATTCCTATAGAATTCTTAATAGAAGTAATTTTTAGATTTTTGCATTTTACCTTTATGTCCATTTTTAAAAGATTTTAATATGTCAAGAAGAACTTAAAGAAATGCAACATTCCTAGTTCACATTTCAGGAAAATGCAAATCAAAAGGATACTGAAATTCCATTTTTTACCCATCAAAATGGCTAAAATCAAATACTCAAGTGACAGCACATGCTGGAGAGGATGTGGAGCAAGTAGAACATTCCTCCATTGCTGGCGGAAGTGAAAACTTGTACAACTACTATTGAAATCAACCTGGAGGTTTCTTGGAAATTTGGGAATATATCTACCTCAAGACCCAGCCAATCCTCTCCTGGGTATACACTCAAAAGGTGCTCCACCATATTACAACAACATTTGCATAACTCTGTTCATAGCAGCTTTAATCGTAATAGCCAGAAATTGGAAAACAACCCAGATGTTCTTCAACCAAAAAGTGGATAAAGAAAATGCAGTACATTTACACAACAAAATACTAAGGAAATCATGCAATTTGCAGGAAAATGGATGGAACTAGAAAACCCATCTGGAGTGAGGTAACCCAGACCCAAAAAGACATGGTATATATTCATTTATAAGTGCATATTAGCCATATAGTACAGGAAAACCATACTATAATCCACAAACCCAAAGAAGCTAAGTAACAAGGAATGCCCAAGGGAGGAAGCTTAAATCCTACTCAGAAGGGAAAATAGAATAGACATTGGAAGTGGATGAAGAGAGGGAACTGGATAGGAGAGGGTGTGGGAAGGGAGTGAGGATAGAGATCAAATGTGGGCAGAACAGGGATGGGAGGAAAGAGATCTGGGAGAGAGAAGAAAAAGAGACGGGGTGGGCATCTCTGAGACAAGCTTGAGATCTGCAACAGGGTAGGCTCCTAGGAGGATATAGGGTGACTCCATCTGAGACTCCTAGCTATGGGGGACATGGGTACTGAAAAGACTACTTCCAAGCCAGGCAGGACTTCCAGTGGAGAGAGGAGGGCACCAAACCTGCCACAAAGCCTTTGACCCAAAATTTACCCCGCCTACAGACTTGTAGGTATAAGGTGTAGCAGAGATTGAGGGAATGTTCAACCAATGGCTGGACCAACTTGAGACTCACCCATGGGAGAGTTCTAACCCGTGACATATTAATGATACTCTGCTATGCTTATAGACAGGAGTCAAACATGAATGTTCTCTGGGAGGCTCCATCCAGTTGTGGGCCAAAAACAGATGTTGAAATCCACAGCCAAACTTTAGGTGGAGCTGGTAAGCTTGTGGAAGAGTTAGGGGAAGGTAAGAAGATCTCAGAGGGGACAAGAACTCCTCAAGAAGGCCAACAGAGTCAACTAATTTAAGCCCATAGGACTTACAACGACTGAAGCACCATCCAAAGAACATGCATGGACTAGACCTAGGCCCCCATATGTAACTGAAGGGCAGCTTGGTCTCTATGTGGGTCCCCTGGCAAGTGAAGTGAGGTTTTCTCTAACATGGACTCTGTTGCCTGCTTTTGGAATATTTTCCCGCCTGAGCTGCCTTGTCTGGCCTCAGTGGAAGAGGTTGTGTTTAGTCCTGATGTGACTTGATGTGCCAGGGTGGGTCTGTATGGACGGGCTCCTCTTTTCTGAGGAGAAGGGGAAGGAGGATAGGGGGAGGAAGGTGGGAAGGTGGGAACAGGTGGAGAAGAGGGAGGGTGTAGACTTTAATTTTTTTTAAACCGACTTATTTGGAGTTCATAAATGCCTCTACCTCCCTTCAAACCCCTGACCCTAGGAAGTACAGAAAGAAGGTTAATAGGGACAGGGGATATAAACCCTTTTTCATCGTGAGGATTTCAACAGTCCAGCAAACAGCGAACAGCAGCAGTGGTACAAATTGGCAGCAGCCTCCTTGAAGCATTCTCCAAAACATCTCTCTAGGAACATCGGGAAGCTAAGCAACCTCTCTCTCTCTCTCTCTCTCTCTCTGTCTCTCTCTCTCTCTCATGTAAAATGAATGAATAAATAAATTTAATAAAAATAATCTATGAACCTTCCTCCTTTTATTCTTTCTTAATATTTTCATTTTTTGTCTCTCTTTTTTTTAAACATTTTCTTTCAGCCCTGAATTTTTGTTGCTTCATATTTCATCACCACCTGCTACTACAGAGTCTGGGGATTTATTTTTTTCTTTTTCTAACTCTAAGAAACTTTGTATATGAATTTTTATTTTTATTTTTCAATACAATCATTGAAAATTCGTTACATTGATATAATTATCTGGTGCATGCTATTTGTATTCCTAATGTAATTTTAAGTATATTTAATTCTCTTCATATTTATTCTATGATTCATGAATTAGTTAGAATAACTTTAATTGTTAAATACTTAATATTTAATTTTTAAATTTTAATATTTTAATTTAATCTGTTTAAAATATATTTAAAAGGTAAATTAAAAAGAAAAAACACAAATTCATATATCATTTTTTTAATTTATACTCTGTTTTTTATTTTGGTCTTTTAGTTTATAAACTCTAATATAAAAAACTTGCAGATAAATAAAAAACAATACACACCAAAGTATATTTTTGACTATTCTCTAATTTCTAAATATTTCCCATTTTAAGACTAATATTTTAAATCTGTTTTACTGAGGACTATTCAGACTTATGTGGGACACCTCTACTGCATTCTTTCTTCCCAAAGAAATCATTATGGAATAAGGAGTGGAAAGATTTTAAGAAGCAGAGGTAGTGGATGACTACAGTGAAATGGTGTTTTCCAATATGACAGGGGAATTGCAAACATGAGTTTAAAGCAGCTATGAAAGCATGCAGAAGACCTGCTAAAGACCAAGCCAGACAAATGTCAGCATGGATAGGCAAGAAGGTCTCAAGCAACCAATCCTTGCTGGGGCAATCCTTGGCAACTGATGGCTGGTGGGTAAAGAAAACCTAGTTTTCTTCAGGGATGTAGCCACACCCCCGTGGATGGCTCTACATCCGTTCGTATACTGGCAACATAAAACAGAATCCATGTTTTGTCTTATTTTGTTTTGTTATATCACATGAAGTTGGGAAAGAAAAGTGTTAGTGAGCAAATGGAGGAACTGGAGAAGAAGGAATGGGAGGAAGATTTGACGAAAACATTATTTGCATGTCTGTAATTCTGTAACAGGTTTTAAATAAAATAATGAATGAGTGAATGAATATATACATACATACAATATCTGCCTCTTTTAAACTATCAGTTACTACTACTGTGCTATAAATATTCACTACATATTCATTGACATTCCACTGGATACCCTAGATGTCCATTTTAATTAAGTAGAATTTCATGGCACTTATGATTGTTGTTATATTTTAATCTATTTTTTATATCTTAGTTTCTGTGATTTGCTTTCTGAGATCATTTTCCCTATTTTTCACCATCAATGTTTTATGTAACTTCTGGGTATACTCTAACAATAAATAGTGCTGTGGCTGAGAGAAGTGGCTGAGAGAATGCTTCTGTGAAATGGGTGCAAAGCTTTCCATGTGCAAGATTAGCAACTTCTAGAGGCCCAACAGTTGACAACAAGATGCTGTGCACCTAAATGCTTGTTAAGAGGGTAGATTACATGCTAAGTGTTCTTGTCACACACATACACACACACACACACACACACACACACACACACACAAAGAAGTCCTAAGAAAACTTCTTGGGGGCTGGTGAGTATATTTCATACCTTGTGTGAATTCCCTTCCACATATATATAAATTCAAAGCCATCAAACACAAGACCATAAATAGATGCAGTTCTTATAAAGCATTGCATTATGCCCAATAAAGAGGAGTTCTATATAAGATAAAGATGTCATTTTCACTTTTTAAACAATAGGAACTTGGTAATGCTTAACACTCTACATAGGCCTTCTTTCCATAAAATCTGATAGGCCAAGGATGTATTTCCTCTAGTGCAGATCGTTTTTTTAGGTGTATGAATAACATCCCATCTGAAAACGTTTTTATTGGTAATCCTATTTCCTATTTCAGCATCAAGTATCCTGAGAACTAGCACAATGACTTGTTATAGGCCAGAATATAATGTATCATCTCCGTTAGTCCTATGTTAATAGGGAGAAATTATCCAGGTTCAAGCATCTGTTAGGGCTAGAGGTGGGGTTGGAAGTCGCATCTGTCTCCTCTAAATTCCATTTACTCCTAGGTATTCCTGATTTCCTTTCTCTGAGAAGCAAATGTGTACAGAGTGATTTCTGTTCTGGACTTCTCTCAAAGTGCATAATATTGAAAGCATTACACAGGCAGAGAAAAGAAAAACAAACATTTATAAAATTAGAGAGGTATCAATTATTTAAGCTTTATAGAGAGCCCAAATTTTGGACTGAGCATCTGAAAATGATAAATGTTAGAATTTTTTTCCTTTTCCCCCTAGATTTAACCAGTATTTGGGAAGACAGTAAAACAAGCATCTGAAAATGATAAATGTTAGAATTTTTT
>JAQQSO010007775.1:0-10398 GCA_028658305.1 Pachyuromys duprasi | reverse complement strand
GGCCTAGAACCCCTGCTCAGATGTGGCCCATAGTAGCTCAGTGTCCAACTGAAGACCCTAGTAAGGGGAACAGGGACTGTTTCTGTCATGAACTCGATGGCTGGCTCTTTGACCCTCCCCCATAGGAGCCCGGGAGTAACAGCCTGGCTAGATCCCAGGGGAGGACATTACAGCCAGCCCTGAGGAGACAAGATGAACTGGGGTTGGATGGAAGGGGAGGAGGTCCTCCTCCATTGGTGGACTTGGAGGGGGGTGGGGAGGAGATGAGGGAGGGATGGGGAGAGTGGGAGGGAATGAAGCAGGGGAATACACCTGGGATGCAAAGTACCTAACCTGTGATTAATATAAAAATAAATCAATTACATTTAAAAAAATTAAATACTTAAGAATAAATTGGGAGCATGGGACGGCTAACAAATGGCTCAGTGGTTAATAGCACTTGTTGCTCTTGCAGAAGAACATGGGGATCTCACAATCACCTGAGAGTATAGTTCCAGAGCATCTAATAGCGCCTTCTAGCCTCTGTGACACTACAGCAGATCCTACAGGCAAAATGATCGTACACATAAAATAAAAGAAATACATCCTTTTAAAAAAGAATCATAAACTTGGGCTGGCAAAATGGTTCAGAGGGTAAAGAGACTGTCACACAATCTTGCTGATCTGAGTCAGACACCAGCAAGCTACAGGGGAAGTCTCAAAAGTTGTCCTTAGATTTCCACATGTATACCATAGGCACAAGCACACCCAATGATAAATAATATTATTAATAATATAAGAAAAATAAAAATTTAAGACTTCTACACTCCACTCCCATTGTTGAAAGGAATTAAAGACCTAAATAAGTGAAAAAGCATTTATGCCAACGAGCTTTAGAAGCTTAGAAGTTTTAAAGTGAACAAGCTTGCTCTTTTTTTCAAGATAGTTTTGTCTATTCTGCATTCTTTGTGGTCAAGGACTATATTACAACATTTGTACTTGATAGCTGCTTTTCGGAATTTGCTCTCTAGTGACCACTCACCCCACAGCACTGATAGCTGGCCATGGTGGCACATGCCTTTAAGCACAGCAGTCAGAAAGTGCAGGGATCTGGTAATTGACACTTTACTGTTAAGATGACAATATTGCTCTACACAGCCAATATAATCATTGTAAATACGCTGTTTGTTAAATATTAATACGATCAACCTAATGAAAACTAAGAAAATAGAACAGTCAAAAGAACCTAGAAAAGGGAAGGAGCTTCTTCATTTCCTAAGTTCAAACTTACTACAAAGCTACAATTATGGAAACTGTGGTTTTGGCATAAAGAGACATACCTAGATCAATAGAAAAGAACTTAAGTCCAGAAATAAACCTTTCTGTCAATGATTAATTGATCTTTGACAAGGATGACAACACAGTTCAATAAGAGAACAACAGTATTCTTAACAAATAGTGCTGGGGAAACTCTAAGTACACATGTAACAATAGCAGCCAAGATAGAGGCCTATGTCACATAGCAGACACTTAACTCAAAATAGATCAAAGGCATAAAGTCAAAGGCAAAACTGTTGGACAAAACACATAGTAATTTTCAATATGTTGTTTAGGCAATGGTTTGCTTAGATGTGGCACAAAGTATAAACAGCAAAAGAAAAATTACATTGCACTTCACCAAATTAAAACTCTTGTGGTGACAGATATGAGGTACTTAAACATGAGTTATTCCTCACAGATGCTAAAGAGTCCAAAACAGCATAATAAGCTATCACCCACAGCAACTACATGATAGGAGCCTATTGCTTAAAAGCAGCACACGCTTTGATTGCAGGGCATAAAGAAATCAACCCAGAAGTAAGCTGGAAGCTTACTCCTTACTGGATAGCATTCAGTGGCAAAAAACACTATTCGGGTGGTGGAGGAAAAACATCATCAACAGTCATACACAATTATGACTCCTGATAACTACTACCAACTTGTCAGGCAAGATATACTCACTAGACCATTAGTGGCATGACTGTTTGCAAAGTAATTATATCTGGTTGGATTTTTTTCCACTGGGGAAAAAAATTCACACTTGGTACTATAAACCTAGTCAAAAATACATGGTATAGGAGGTCAGAAGCCCTAAGTTGTAACCAACCATTGTTATTTTGGAAAAGTACATGGTGTCTAACTGCCTTCTAAATATCTGTGTTTATAACCATAGATTAGTGCTGTGGTTAATCTTGAGTAGAGAAGCTTCTGTTTGTAGTGAGTAAGGTGGAGGATCATTAAGTGGTCAAAGTGGTCAGAAAAATTAACCTCAGCCCTAAAGAGGGCATCTATATTATCCTCTCCAAGGCTCAGCAGAAGGAGCAGACAGAATTAAGAGACCGCAGATGGCAAGGAATACTGTCAAAGTGACTGGGTGCGGCGCATGCCTTTGATCGCAGCACTGGGAGACAGAGGCAGACAGACCTCTGTTGAGTCTGAGGCTAGCATACTGTACATAATGAGTTTCAGGAGAGCCACGGCTACATAGAGAGACCCTGTTTTTTTTAAAAAAAAAAAAAAAAAAGGCTACCTTCTAGACAGGACAAAACTATTATATGCTCATACAGACAACCCTAATTAAATGTAACGAGAAAACAAAAAAGAAAAAAAGACATAAACAAAAAAGAAAAATAAAGACATAAATGTAGCAAGGAGACTTATTGGGGAAGAAGTGAAATAGGGCTGAGAGAAGCGGATTACAGAAAATACGGGAGGGAAAGGGCGCTCAAAGCACATGAGATACTAATATTTATAAAACTGTGAGAGAACTGATAAATTAAAAGAACAGGAAAAAACAGAAAAAATTATAAATGTGTTAGAATGTACAAAAATTCAACAGCAACAAACTTTAGTGTATCAAAGGTCATGAACAAGAATATGATTGGTGAAACGGCTCAGCAAGTAAAGGTGGTTGCTGGAGAGTCTGACAAGCCAAGTTTGGTCCCCAGACCCTGTGTGATAAAGAAAACCAACACATGAAAGTTGTTCTCTGACTACCACATGCATGTCATGACACATATGCATGTGGATGTGGACACATTCGTGCGCATGCACACAAAGACACACAAATGTGAGTTTTAAAATGCACAGATAATTAACTATGGGATAAAAATAGAATAAGTCTACTGATAAAGGATGTGAATACTATGCTCACTTCAGCAGCACATATACAAAAACTGGACCGATACAGAGATTAGCATGGCCCCTGAACAAGGATGACAGTCAAACTCATGAAGTGTTCCATATTTTTGAGGGTACAGCACTAAACAGAGAATTCTCTGTAGAGGAATATCGAATGGCAGAGAAACACTTAAAGAAATGTTCAACACCTTAGCCATCAGGGAGATGCAAATCACAACGAACCTGAGATTTCACCTTATACCCATCAAAATGGTGAAGATCAAAAACTCACACGACAATACATGCTGGGGAGGATGTGGAGAAAGTGGAACCCTCCTCCACTGCTGGTGAGAATGTAAATTTGTACAACCACTCTGGAAATCAATCTGGTGCTTTCTCAGACAATTAGGAATGAGTGCTACCTCAAGATCCAGCTATATCACTCCTAGGCAGATATTGAAAAGAAGCTCAACTATACAACAAGGACATTTGCTCAATCATGTTTGTAGCAGCTTTATTCTTTATAGCCAGAACCTGGAAACAACCCAGATGTCCCTCAACAGAGAAATGGATACAGAAATTGCGGCACATTTACACAATGTAATACTACTCTGCAATTAAAAACAAGAAAATCATGAAATTTGCAGGCAAATGGTGTGAACTAGATCCTGAGTGAGCTATCCCAGAAGCAAAAAGACACACATGGTATATACTCACTTATAAGTGGATATTATACATATAACATAGGATAAACATACTAAAATCTGTACACCTAAAGATGCTAAGCAAGAAGGAGGACACTAGACAAAATGCTAAATCCTCACTCAGAAAGGTAAATGGGACGGACATCGGAAGAGAAAGAAAATATGGAACAGGACAGGAGCCTCCCACAGAGGGACTCTGAAAGACTACCCAGCATGGTATCAAAGCAGATAGGTGCTGAGACTCATAGCCAAACTATGGGCAGAGTGCAGGGAATCTTATGAAAGAAGGGTAGATAGAAAGACCTGGAGAGGACAGGCATTCCACAAGGAGAACAACAGAACCAAAATATCTGGGCACAGTGGTCTTTTCTGAGACTGATACTCTAACCAAGGACCTAGAACCCCTGCTCAGATGTAGCCCATGGCAGCTAAGTGTCCAAGTGGGTTCCTTAGATATGGGAACAGGGACTGTCTCTGACATGAACTCAGTGGCTGGCTCTTTGATCACTTCCCCCTGAGGTAGGGAGAGGGGGCAGCCTTACCAGGCCACAGAGGAAGACAATACAGACCTGATAGGCTAGGGTCAGATGGAAGGGAAAAAGGACCTCCCCTATCAGTGGACTTGGGGAGGAGTATAGGGGTTAGAAGAGGGAGGGAGGATGGAATTGGGAGGGGTTGAGGGAGGGGGCCACAGCCGGGATACAAAGTAAATAAACTGTAATTAATAAAAAATAAATAAAAATTTTAAAAAGGATGTGAATACAAAACACGTAACTCTTAAAGCTCAATAAGGAATAACTGCTGGGTTGTGCCTCCCACTGCATCTCTGTCTTCCCATCAAAGCCCCTGGCTCACTAGGGCCCATGTGCATCCCTTGGTCCACCTCTGCATCACCAATCCAGGAGTCTTTTAGACTGGCTGCTATAAAAACTTAGTTCAATGGAAACTCCCAGGAATGTATGAGGGTGACCCTAGCTAAGACTCCAATAACGGGACATATGGAGCCTGACCCAGACATCTCTGTAACAAGGCAAGAATTCCAGTGGAGGGACTGGGACACCAACCCAGCCACAAAACCTTCAACCTACATACAGTTTGTCCTGACTGCAAGATAGGCTGGAATAAAGGTGGTGCAGAAATTGTGGGAGTGGCCAAACAATGACTATCCAGCTTGAGACCCATGCCACAAGGGAGCCCACCCCTGGCACTGCCTAGAGGGCCAAAAACAAGAGGCTGAACGGCCCAGGGCCCTAGGATAGAACCAAATGAAATGATCCCTAATGCTACTTTACTATACTCATAGCCTGGAACCCTTCATGATCATCATCAGAGAGGCTGTTTCCAGAAACTGACGGAAACAAACACAGAGACCCACAGCCAAATATTAGGAGGAGTTTTGGAACCCTTCGAAAGGCAGGAAGATGGGGGATTAATTGTAAGAGCCAGAAATGGTCAAGGACACCACAAGAAAACCACACAATCAATTAAACAGGGCTCACAGGGGCTCTCAGCCTACATGGGTCTGACCTAAGTCCTCTGTGTATAAAGGTACAGTTGTGTAGCTGGGTGTTCTTGTTGGACTCCTAACAGTGGGAGCGGGACTGTCTCTGACTCTTTTGCCTGTTTTTGAGAGCCTTTCCCCCCTCCTAGGTTAACTTGTCCAGCTTTAATAGGAGGGGAGGTGCCTAGCCTTAAGTGGCATGCCATGTTTGGTTGATATCCCTAGAAGGCCTGTCCTTTTCTGAAAGGAAACAGAGAGTAGATCTGCGGGAGAGGAGAGCTGGGGATGAGAAGAACTAGGAGGAGAGGAATGGAAAACTGTGTATGTAATAAAGAGAGAAGAATAAAAGGGAGGATGCTTGAATCTCACTCCAAAGAGGAAATAATGTAGACATCTGAAGTAGATGGAGAGAGGGAACTAAGTAGGAGATGGGGTGGGAAGGGTAACAGGGGTGGAGATCAAGTGTGGGAAGAGCCAGGGGTAAGGGAGGGCTGGGAGAGAGACCAGAAATCAGTGGGGTGGGAGGCAACTCTGGAACAGGGCAGGTTCCCTGGAGTCTATAGAAGTGACCCTGCCTGACACCCCTGGTAGGAGAGGTTATGGAGCTTAAAGTCATCATCTCCTATAGCCAAATGGAATGTCCAGTGGAGGGAGGACACCAACCATAAAATCTTTGATCCAAAATTTGCCTTACCCACAAGACGTATAGGGAATTAAGGTAGGGCAGAAATTGAGGGAATACCAAAACAAAGATTGGCACAACTAGAGACCCACCCCAACTCCTAACACTACTAATGATTCTCTGCTCTGCTTGCTGACAGGAGCCTAGCATAACTGTCTTCTGAGAGCCTTCATCCAGCCAGAAGCTGGTGGAAACAGATGCAGAGACCCACAGCCAAACAACAGGCTGAGTCTGGGGAGTTCTGTGGAAGAGTGGGAGGAAGGATAGAGGGAGCCAGAGGGGTCAAGGACACCGCAAGAAGACCTACGGAGCAAACTAACCTGGGCCTGTGGGGGCTCACAGAGACTGAACCACCAACCGAAGAGCATGCATGGGCTGGACCTAGACCCCCTATACATATGTAGCAGATGTGCAGCTTGGTCAACATGTGGGTATCCCTAACAACTGGAGTAGGGGCTATCTCTGACTCTGTTGATTGCCTCTGGATCACTTTCCTCTAGCTGGGCTACCTTGCCAGGCCCCTGGGGGAAAGGATGTGCTTAGTCCTACTGAGACTTGAGGTGCTAAGGTGGGTTGGAACCCATGAGGGGCCTACTCCTCTCTGAGAAGGAGACAAGGTAATGGAGAAAGGGGGGCAAGAGGACAGAACTGGGAGGAGAGGAGGGGGCGGGATCTGGCTGGAAAGTGATTTAATAAACACATTTTTTAAAAGAGTAAATAAGAAACTAATAAAAGTAAAAATAAAAAACTAAATGAAGCATCTGAATAGATGTTTCTCCCATATGAAAATGGCCAACAAACACATAGAAAGCTGCACGGTATCACTGGTTATGAAAGAAATGTGCATCAGAAACACAATGAGATATCACTTCATATACATTAAGGTACAAATAATTAAAAAGAAAAGCAAGTGTTAGGAAAAGGTAGAAGCTTGTCTACAGCCTGATCTTATGGAGGCTTTCTTAACTGAGGTACCATCCTCTCTGATGAATCTAGCTTATGTCAAATTGACATAAAAATAGCCAGTACACTCAACAAGACAGGAACCAAAAATACTTCAAGATCCAGACATAGCACTGTGGTATATCTGAAAGAGAATGGCCCCGATAGGCTCACAGATGGGAATGCCTGGTCACCAGACAGCGGCACTATTTGAAAGGATTAGCAAGTGTGGCCTTATTGCAGGAAGGGTATCACTGGAGTAGGCTGCGAGCTTTCAAAAGCCCAATCCAGTCCCAGGGCCTTTCTCTGCCTGCTGCCTACTAACTTCAGAACTGGATTTACTACTCTCTGCTACCATATCTGCCTGTGTGCTAGCAAGATCCCTCCAATGAGGATAATGGACTAAATCTCTAAAACTGGAGCAAGCCCCCAATTAAATGCTTTTTTATAAGCGTTGTCATGGTCATAGTATCTCTTCATAGCAAAAGAACAATGACTAAAACAGAAGTTATTATCAAAGAGTAGGCTATTGATGTAACAGGCCAGACCATAAGGCTTGTTGGCAGAATGTGGACTTTGGAATTAAGAAAGCAGTTGAACACATTAAGTGTGGGTAATAAGCCACACTAGTAAAAACATGGAAGACAGGGGTGTTGAGAACAATGTAGGTTGTGACAGCTAGCCTCAAGAGGTTTCAAAGGAGAATACTAGAGACCTTCTTGTGATATTTTAATAAAGAATATAGCTGCTTTCTGCCTGATGCTAATCTGCCTGATACTAAATTAAAGAGTTTTGGATTATTGGCATTGGCAGAGGACAATTCAAGACAGCCTGGTATTGACTCTGTTCTGTGGTTAAAAGCAGACACACTTACGCAGATCTATAATGAAAAGGGGCAAGCTGCGCAAGGAAAAGTACAAGATGTACACTTTGATAAGAAAAGGAGCCCCAGGAAGGGTAAGCGACCTAAGTCTAGTGCTCAAGGAGATAAAAGGTTTAAAAAAAAAGCCTAATGCTAAACGGAATAAAGGTAGTGGTGACCTCAGGACAAGACCTTACTCAGGTAAGCTTCCAAATTGTGAAAAGGAAACAAATAAAATCTTAAGCAGTGAAGGAAACCATTCACAACAGAAGAATAGTGTTAATGTAATTGAAAGACGAAGTCAAGTTGCAGTTTTCCAGCAAGCAGCAGAGCTTTGGCAATTTCAACCACTTGATTCTGGCTTTAGATTCCACTTGCCAAAGCTGAATCAAGATGAGGTAAATCAATTAAATAGTCCTATATCCCCTAAGGAAATAGAAGCCGTCATCAAAAGTCTCCCATCCAAAAAAAGCCCAAGACAAGATGGTTTCAGCATGTAGAATTCTACCAGACATTCAAAGATGAGCTAACACCAATATTCTTCAAACTAGTCCACAAAATAGAAACAGAAGGAACATTACCAAACTCATTCTATGAAGCCACAATCACCTTGGTACGTAAACCTCACAAAGACCCAACAAAGAAAGAGAATTTCAGGCCAATCTCCCTTATGAACATCGATGCAAAAATATGGAACAAAATACTTGCAAACCAATACAACAACACATCAAAGATATCATCCACTATGACCAAGTAGGCTTCATCCCAGGCATGCAGGAATGGTTCAATATATGGAAATCCATCAATGTGACCCACCACATAAACAAACTGAAGGAGAAAAACCACATGATCATCTTCTTAGATGCTGAAAAAGCATTTGACAAAATCCAACATCTATTCATGTTCAAAGTCTTGGAGAGAACAGGGATACAAGGCACATACCAAAACATAGTAAAGGCAATATACAGCAAGCCTATAGCCAGTATCAAACTAAACAGAGAGAACTTAAATCAATATCACTGAAATGAGGGACAAGGCAAGGCTGCCCACCTTCTCATATCTCTTCAACATAGTTCTTAAAGTCCTTGCTAGAGCAATAAGACAATTAAAGGAGATCAAGGGAATACAAACTGGAAAGGAAGAAGTCAAAGTATCACTATTTGCAGATGATATGATAGTATACCTGAGTGACCCCAAAAATTCTACCAGGGAACTCCAACTGATTAACACCTTCAGCAAACTGGCTGGATACAAAATTAACTCAAAAAAATCAGTAGCCCTCCTGTATACAAAAGTCAAAAGGACTGAGAAAGAAATTAGCAAAATAACACCCTTCACAATAGCCACTAATAACATAAAGTACCTTAGTGTGAACTTAACCAAGCAAGTCAAAGACTTGTATGGAAAAAATTTCCAGTCTCTAAAGAAAGAATTAGAAGAAGATATCAGAATATGGAAAGATCTCCCATGCTCATGACTTGGCAGGATTAACATAGTAAAAATGACCATCTTACCAAAAGCAATCTATAGAGTCAATGCAGTTCCCATCAAAATACCAATACAATTCTTTACAGACCTTGAAAGAAAAATTCTCAACTTCATATGGAATTACAAGAAACCCAGAATTGCTAAAACAATCCTTTACAGTAAAAGATCTTCTGGAGGTATCTCCATCCCTGATCTCAAGCTGTATTATAGTGCAACAATACTAAAAAATGCATGGTACTGGCATAGAAACAGACTGGTGGATCAATGGAATCGAAGAGAAGATCCTGAAATAAATCCACATACTTATGGACACCTGATTTTTTACAAAGATGCCAAAACTATTCAATGGAAAACAGACAGCATCTTCAACAAATGGTGCTGGTCTAACTGGATGTCTACATGTAGAAAAATGCAAATAGATCCATACTTATCACCCTGCACAAAACTAATGTCCAAGTAGAGCAAAGACCTCAATATAAATCCAGCCACACTAAACCTGTTAGAAGAAAAAGTAGGGAAAAGCCTTGAACTCATTGGCACAGGAGACTACTTCCTGAACAGAACACCAACAGCACAGGCTCTAAGAGCAACAATCAATAAATGGGATCTCATGAAACTGAAAAGCTTCTGTAAAGCAAAGGACACTGTTGGCAGAACAAAACAATAGCCTACAGACTGGGAAAGGATCTTCACCAACCCTATATCTGACAGAGGACTAATATCCAGTATATATAAAGAACTCAAAAAGTTAAACAGCAACAAATCGAGTAATCCAATTTAAAAAATGGGGTACAGAGCTAAACAAAGAATTCTCAATAGAGGAATATCGAATGGCACAGAAACATCTCAAGAAATGTTCAACATCCTTACTCATCAGGGAAATGCAAATCAAAACAACCCTGAGATTTCACCTTACACCTACCAGAATGGCTAAGACCAAAAACTCAAGTGACAACACATGCTAGAGAGGATGTGGAGCAAGGGGAACCCTCCTCCACTGCTGGTGGGAATGTAAACTTGTACAACCACTCTGGAAATCAATCTGGCGCTTCCTCAAAGAACTAAGAATAGCATTTCCTCA
>JAQQSO010007774.1:0-10400 GCA_028658305.1 Pachyuromys duprasi | reverse complement strand
TCAAATAAGGACAACTTGTTGACCAGTGTCCGCCTGCTTTTAGTGACTAATTGCCTGTTTCTCACTCTCGTTCTTAATAAACTAATGAGCAGCAAACATCAATCATCTTAAAATTTAAATACTGAAAGGTAATTTTTCTTTAGAAATGTATTCAGAAATAAATCAGTGGTATTTGAGTGTCAGACGGAAGCAATTTTTAGGAGGCAGTAACATTGAAAGCTTATTAAAATAGAGTTATAACTCTCTAACAAAAAGGTTTTGATAAAGAATTATTTCCTGTAGTATAAGGATTGTTACAGCTTAAATGCAAAAATATGCTAGAAAGACCCATCTTCTAAGAGTTGAGTCACTGATTTTGTTTCCTACATGGTATTGGACATTTGAGAAATGTGGCTTTTAGCTCAATTTAGCAATCTAAAAATGGCTGAATTTTAAGACCAGATCTACGTACATGTTTTGTTTCTCAAGCACAAATATACCAAATAATTGCTAGGCTCCCCTTATATGCTAAAATTTGCACTTTCATATACTGTGTAATGTTTTTGCAGCCATCCATGTGAAAACTGCCAGTCATATGTCTTAGGATTTTATTGGTATGAATAGATGCCATGACTATGCAACTCTTATAAAGAAAAACATTTAATTGGGTATGGCTTACAGGTTCAAAGATTTAGTCCATTGTTATCATGGCTAGAAGCATGGCAGCATATAGGCAGACATGGTTCTGGAGAAGAGGAGGGTTCTACATCTGAATCAGGAGACAGCAATAAGTGAGAGTGTCAGTGATCCTGGCTTGGGCTTCTGAACCCTCAAATCATACCCCTTGTGACACACTCCCTCCAACAAGGCTATACTTCCTCTAACAACAGATCACCTCCAATAATGCCTGCACCACCTTACCTATCCCCTTGATCCACTGCTTCTCCATTTCCTTTCAGAAAAGAGGAGGCTTCCCAGGGAAATCAACCAAATGTAGGATATCTAGTTGTAATAGGACTAGAAACATATCCTCATATTAAGGATGGACAAGGCAAGCCAGGAAGAGGTTAAGAATACCCAAAACAGGTAACCCCACTGTTAGGAGTGCCACAAGAACAGTAATCTACACAACTATAACATATATGCAGGTAAGACCCCTATAGACTCCCTGATTTCTGGTTTAGTCTCTGTGAGTCCCTTTGAGTCCTGGTGAGCTGATTCCATGGGATTTGTTCTTGTGGTGTCCTTGACTCCTCTGGCTATTACAACCCTTCCCCCTTTCTACAGGACTCTCCAAGCTCTGCCTCCTAGGCATGGGTTGCCTACCATGGCATGGCTCTCAAGTTGGACCAGTGATTGGATGGCTACTCCCACAAGTTCTGTGTCACTTTTATCTTAGCACATCTCATAGATATGACAAATCATCAAAAGTTTTAATGTCCCATTCCCTCCATTGGAAGCCTTGCCTAGTTAAAGAAGATGGTGGGTTTAGGCTCCATATTCTCCATTATTAGGAGTCTTTGATTGTGTTACCCTTGTAGATTCTAGGGTGTTTTCACTGCACTGTTTCTACCTTGCTGCTGAAATGTACCCCAAATTCCAGTTGTCTTTTGTACTGTTTTCTCACATTAGCCCTGATATGATGCCTTCTGTTCCTGTGCCCACCTGCTCCAGTTCACCTGCAAAATGTATTCTATTTCCCCCTCCCAAGGAGATCTATGCTGCTTTTATACAACGTAACTGTAGTAGAACTACAACTCTACAAATAGCATGAGTAGACTGTGAGAGAACATCTCAAAGGAAAACACTGAGAATAACATAAGGGCCGGGCCCACAATGATCTCCGTTCTTTTTTTCATACTATTTTATTTTATATTATTTATTACTATTTATTCACTTTGTATTCCAGCTATAGGCCCATCCCTCATACCCTCCCAATCCTGCCGTTGCTCCCTCTTCTCTTCCCACACCCCTCCCCAAGTCCACTGATAGGGGAAGTCCTCCTCACCTTCCATCTGATCCTAGCCCATCAGGTCTCATCAGGACTGGCTGCATTGTCATCCTCTGTGGCCTGATAAGGCTGCACCCCATACCCAACAAGGGTAAGTGATCAAAGAGCCAGCCACTGAGTTCATGTAGAGACAGCCCTTGTTCCCCTTATTAGGGACCCACTTGGAGACTAAGCGGCCATCTGTGCAGGGGTTCTAGGTTATCTCCATGTATGGTCCTTGGTTGGAGGATTAGTCTCAGAAAAGACCCCTGTGCCCAGATCTTTTGGTTTTGTTGCTCTCTCTGGGGTAAAGAACTAAATTGAGAATTCTCAATAGAAGAATATCAAATGTCAGAGACAATCTTAAAGAAATGCTCAATGTCCTTAGTCATCAGGGAAATGCACATCAAATTGACCCTGAGATTTCACCTTACATCCATTAGAATGGCTATGATCAAAACTTAAGTAAAAACATATGCTGGAGAGAATGTGGAGAAAGGGGAACCCTCCTTCATTGCTGGTGGGAGCTGCCCTAACACGGGCACATTTTCATTTCCTTACTGGCTTTAGAGTGGAACAGTGGCTACCACTGCTCCATCTCTTTGTGGCTGATGATATTTAAGGCCGGGAATGGCTGCACTGGATGACAATCTTCAAGTTTGGTTGAGTATATGCACATGAAGTATTATAATATTTTTTACCTTTGGCACATTTGTAAACAACCTGAAAGTACTGAGAACACTGATTTTTAGGTTTACAGAGTTTAATGAGTTGATCATTTTACAAAAATAAGAAAGGTGAATGTACATATGAAGACAGTAGCATATTTGCAAATTTGATTCATTTGAATTGTCAGAAGAACAAAATGAAAAATTTCATCCAGGTGTAGTTTCAATTGCTGCAATTCTACATGGCTTTCCTTAATAAAAGTTCACAATTGTTTTATGAAGCATTAGTAATCTATCTGATTCTATCATCCGTGCTCCACAGGCACATATTGCCTCTTTTCTTAATTACACTTTTAAAAAGACATTCATTTGTTAAATCCAGTATCCAGAATAATCTACAAAGCACACTTAACGACTCAGAATTTTAGTTATTTTTTGCCCTCTCATTAATTTATAATATAGTGTTAGATAATCCTTATTAAGTTTTCCCATTATTTATATAAATTACTAGAATAAAAATAATTGCAAAGTACTTAGCAGCATATTAAGTATAAGCACAAGCTTCTTACAATGATAATTTTATTTCAGTGTATGAAATATAGATCTGTTCTAAATGTTATTAAAATCAGAAAATATTTTAAGCTCTTCTTAAATTTCCTACTACCTTTTATCAAGATTTTCAAAGGAAATAAGCAGTTTATCATGTTTATTTCATAATAATGTATAGAAATATGGAACTATGCATATATGTAAATACATATTTTTGTACTTTTAGCAATCTGATACTATTCTTAAATAGGATTTTAAAATTAAACATACTTCCAGTTTTTATTTAAAAAAATCACCATGAGTTGGCTCTGATGACTAAATGTCACATTTAGTCATCAGAGCCAACTCGTGGTGAAAGAGAAGCATGTATTTCAGCTGCTAAGCCATCTCTTCAGCCTCAGGCTTTACTTGTTGAGTCCAAGAGTTAGCAGATTTTAAATCTTCCTTTCTCTGAAATGGATGGCTGTCAGTAGACTGTGCAACGAAGAAAGGTATCACGGTCCCCTCAACTATGTGCAGAAGGTGGATAAAGACTAGTGTCAAAAAGACCTGTTGAGGCAGAGTTTTGTGGCCTAATCTTTTGCATTATACATTATATAATACCAGTGTCGACTTAATCCCAAGATACAATGCCTGGTCTCAGTGAGCCCTAGGCCAGTTCTCTCTTTCTAAATAAATCGCAGTGTTCTAACCTTAACTGCCTTCCCACTGCCTCCTATACGTTCTAGACAGAAATTAATCTGCTGCAAAGGATTTCAGAATGACTATGTAAACTGGGTACCTGCTCATGCTCCTTTCTCTGGTTGTAAAAATTATGAGTCCAGGAATTCTGTGCACTGAACTGCTGGTTTGGAGGGTAGGCAGCATGGTAAAAGAAAAACATTTCTTTTTGACCAAATTTGCTTTTATCACATCTTCATGGATTGTTTCAGCTTAACTCCCTACTTCTAAGTTGTTAAACAGAGTATTATTGCTTATGGAATATTGTTACTCAGCTTAGTTAGATTGAATCAGAGAGTTTTGATTAAAATCATCTTGTTAACGTTGTGGCTACATGCAGATTAAAGTATCTATATTTTAAATTCCGTACAGTTTTTTGCATTTCTTAATTAAAATATTATTTTTATATTAATTACAGTTTATTTACTTTTTATCCAAGCTGTAGCCTCCTCCCTCATTCCCTCCCAATCCCACCCTCCTTCATCTCCTCTCATGCCCCTCTCCAAATCCATGGATAAGGGAGGTCCTCCTCTTCCATCTGACCCTAGCTTATCAGGTCTCTTCTGGACTGGTTGCAATCTCCTCTGAGTCCCAGCAAGCCTTCTCCTCCCTCCGGTGGGGGGAGTCAAAGAGCCAGCCATTGATTGAGTTCATATCAGAGACAGTCCCTATTCTCCTTACTAGGGAAACCCACTAGGATAGTGAGCTGCCTTGGGCTACATCTGAGCAGGGGTTCTAGGTTATATCCATACATGGTCCTTGTTTGTAGAAACTGTCTCAGAAAAAGACCCCTGTACCCAGATATATTTGGCCTTTGTTCCATACAGTTTTTAAATTGGACATTTTGTATGTTTGAATATTAAGTTAGTTTGTAATACTCATATTAATTATTAATCATTCTACAAAATTAATAGAGCATTTCTCTGGACTTATTACACAGATACTTACATGTCTGTAACAAATGATAGTGTGATTCATATTCAATAAAATTTGTGACACCAATATTCTGGTGTGCTTTCATAGTTGTTAATTTTAATATTAAGCATCTATATTGTAAAGTCATTAAAAATAGCTTATTCTGGGCAAGACATGAATGAATCTGTATCAAGAACACACATTCATTGGCTGGAAAGACAAGTCCCACTATGGAAGATTTTACATCAACTTTTATAGATAAGGAATACAAGAAACGGATAAAACAGGTCGGCTCTCACAGAAGTAGGAAGTGTTTTCTGATGGATATTTGAATGTGTTGTTTCTACATTATTACCATTAGGGGTGTTGGAGGCCACAGGTGTGCTAAACTTTGCAAGAGTTTCACAGAGGTTATGAGGATAATGCACACAGAGGTTGATATCAAGTACCTATTAAAAGGCACTGGAAACAGTCCAAGATAACTGTGGCTCTGAATCTGCAACATTCTCCTTCAGTAAGGTCATCCTGAATACCCTCCAGTATAGATATGGCTTCCTCAGTGAAGCTCAATACTCCTCATGCGGTGTCACACTTCAGCTAGTGTTATCTTCACTTATAAGTTGTTCTTTGATATATTTCTGCCTAAAAGTTATTATAACTAATAATTATCTTTATATGACTCTCCCTTCCATTTGAATGCTCTTGCCCTTTTGTATTTCTGTTTAATGAATGCAATTTCATATGTAAAATAAGTCATTTTTTACATAATTAGTTTTATTTAGATAAATCCATTATTGTTTTATTATTCATTGCTCTCTCTATACCTAGAGTTTTAGAGTTAGTACACATAAAAGTGTTTAAGTTAACCATTAAAAGTTAAAAAAATAAGTTTATAGGATAGTCAATCTAGTGAATGGAAGTGATGAAACAACATTCACATGAAATACTAAACAGTGTATAAATTCAGAAAAATTGAAATTATAAAATAATGCAAGAAACAATACCAGAACATTAGTGCTAATGTTGAACTATTTCTTATCAGATAAAGGTTTACTGTAGGTACTTAATCTAAATTTATAAAAGAAATCCTATGTAAATGTATTAGATAAACTACATTGTAGAACATAAGAATTAAAAAACAGAAAGGTGAGCTCAGATAATGACAAAATATCTAATTAAGAGTAAAACAAAAATGTCTAAACTTTATCCAAGTCATAATATAGCTTTAAATTATTGATTGCAAATACTGACACACAGGAAGTTTTAAGGGCATGGATTTGAACAATGCAGCAATAAAATTAGACTATTAAGCATTAATTAATTGCAAAACACACATTGCTTTCAAGGACACATAGGCCTTGACATGCTACTGAGGCAGATAATGTCAGTACTAGAGGCACATGCTAAAACTGTTCTAGGTTATATCCATGCATGGTCCTTGGTTGGAGAAACAGTCTCAGAAAAGATCTCTGTGCCCAGATATATTTGGTTCTTGTGATGCTCCTGTCCTCTCTAGATCTTCTTAACTCCCCCTACTTTCATGATTCCCTGCACTCTGCCCAAGGTTTGATTATGAGTCTCAGCATCTGCTTTGATACACTGCTAAATAGAGTCTTTCAGAGGCCCTTTGCGGTAGGCTTCTGTCCTGTTATTTGTTTTCTCCTCCTTCCAGTGTCCATCCCATTTGTCTTTCTAAGTGAGGATTGATCATCTTACCCCTGGTCCTCTTTCTTGTTTAGCTTCTTTAGGTATACAGATTTTAGTATGCTTATCCTATCCTATAGATCTAGTATACATTAATAAGTGAGTATACACTATGTGTGTCTTTCTGCTTCTGGGATGCTTTCTCAGACAATTAGGTACAGTGCTTCCTCAAGATCCAGCTATACCACTCCTAGGCATATATCCAAAAGATGCTCAAATACACAACAAGGACATTTGCTCAACCATGTTCGTAGCAGCTTTATTTGTAGTAGCCTGAACCTGGAAACAACCCGGATTTCCCTCAATGGAGGAATGGATACAGAAAATGTGGTTCATTTACTCAATGGAATATTACTCAGTAATTAAAAACAAGGAAATCATGAAATTTATAGGCAAATGGTGGGATTTAGAAAAGACATGCTGTATTCTTAAAATGAAATAATATCGGATAAAAAGAACAACATTTTTACCTTTAGAGACTGGGTTTCTCTTTGTAACCTTGGCTTTACTTGAACTCGCTCTGTAGGCTCATGTTGAAGTAGGATATCATCCTGCCTCTGCCTCCCTGGGATAAAAGGTATGTGCCACCAAAGTGGTTTAGTGGAGACTTTTTTTATCACCACAATGTAAAAATATCTCTCTAAAATAATAAGTCTAATTGAAAAGAGTTATAGGAAAATAGATAAATTTATTTGTAGAAGGTTAAAAACATTCACAACCAAATAGCACAATTTTAGAAATATAAACACATCTGGTAAGACAAATAAGCACATAGTTGTAAATTAATTTTAATTAAGCAATAGTGCTGCTTTGGCAAGGAGTCGCATCCAAAAACCTAGGTCTGTGTGATCTGGCTGGAATACAAACTTGCCCTTACTACACACTTTAATTCCCCTGGCTAGAATGCAGGCATACCTTTAATTCCAAATAGTGACATCTTGTTGAGGGACAGACAAAGTGACGAATCAGAGAAAGATTTGACAGAATGAGTCAGAGATAGTATATGCCCAACTTCCTGAGTATAGGAAAGAGGATATCTAAGAGTAGTGCCTGGTGAAAGAGGAGAGTTCATTTGAGGGCAGCTGAGTTCATACAGTTCTGTTTAGTTTGTGCAGTCAGTGCAGTTCGGCTTGTGGAATTCAGAGAAATTCAGTGAGAAGTGTTCAGAAGCCAGTTTGAATCAGTCAGCTTGGAGAGGAGTTTTGAGCCAGAACAGCTGAGTTGAACCAGCCAGCCAGAGTTCAGAAAGAGCTAGAAAGGGTGATTTAATTCAGCAGAAAGTCTTGGAGGATGAAAACATTCTCGGCCTAGGTTAGCAGACAGAGGCTGGAAGCTGAAGCCTTCAAGGTCTGGGATTATAGATGATTAGATTGTAGGAAGCTAGAAACTTCCAGGCCTTGGTCTAGGGAAACACTCTGGACTCAGTCCAAGATATATATAAGCATAGCTTGGGTATGGCTCTCATTTCATCTGTTCATCAGAGGAAATAAAAATCATTTACATACTGTAAATACAAAAGTTAAGAAAATAGTCACAGCAATTTCAGAGAATTTCAAAGAAAATGGACAGATATCTGCTAATTCTCATGAATTGCTTCTTTTTTGCCTTAAGTATAGTTTCTAAACAATTGTACCAATGCATTATATAGTAAGAATAACATTTTTAAAAGGTTATTAGCAATTCTCAGGCTGGGTATCCATGCCTTATTAAGAGCCATAACAATATGTCACTTATGAAGGGCATTTGCAAAGATTTATCTTCTCAGTAATATGTTAAAATTGGGGCTGTGATGTGAGAGACATAGACTAATGTACCATGTCTCTCCTCTCATTAGAACTGGGACTCCATCAGAAGATAAATTGTTTCTATGGCCTCTCTTTAGCCTTGTCTAGGTAAAATGTGTTTTCCCTTACCAACTTATTGTCAGTTCCCATCTCGAGCTTAGATTCATGATTATGTCATTTCCTTTCACTGTTTCTGTAACGGCAGAGAACATGACAACAAGAATGTGAATGCTTGGACCGAAATAATGGGTGAAAATTTACTGCTTTAACATCTTAGTAACTTGGAAAGACTGTCAATTGGCCACCTTCATTTCAACATAATTACGGAGATGGAGACAACATAAAGCATTACAATCACTTCTCCACCTTTCCTCTTCACTTTGGAAAAGAATATTGAAGTAAATGTTTTTGCTTTCAGAATTGTAGAAAATACACAGCATATAAAATACATCAGAAGAAAAAATATTATTACTGGTATTTCAAGAAGTTTTCTTCTGATGCTATGTATGCTGTACATATTTTACTTTTATAATACTGTCCTGACCCAAACAGCCTCAAGGACACAGTAAAAATTTTGTTTCACAACAATGTCATTTATTTATTTATTTATTTGTAAAACACTCTTGGAGAGTTACTAATGTGATCTTGAATAGTGCATCCCTAAAATCTTTCCTGTTCTCTACCCATTCATTTATTCTGATAACGAAAGCTGCTCTTTCCAACATACTGTGAAAACACCTCTTCTCTACATTCTTGTCAAGAGTGTTCAGGTTCCAGTATACTTTCTTCATGGACTTCCAATTCTGCACGAATAAAATAAGACACAATAGATGCAGTTTTCTAAGACCATAGGAAGAAGAAAATAAGTCAAAGGAAATAACAAAATAAATGAAGGTAATTGTCTTAGTTTAGGGTTTTTATTGCTGTGACACCATTTAATTATGGATATCTTACAATTTCAGAAGTTTAGGCAATTTTCATCATGACAATAAGCATGATGATGCTGGAAAAGGCATACATGGTGCTGGAGAAGGAATTGAGAGTTCTACATGTTGATCCACAGGCAAGAAAAGGAGACTGCTACCCTAGGCTTAGCTTGAGCATATCAGATCTCAAAGCCACTCCCACAGTGACATACTTACTCCAATGATGCCATTCCTTGTCCAACAAGACCACACCTATTAATAGTTTCTTCTTCTATAGGCCAACCATTCAAACAAATGAGTCTATTGGGGCCACCCCTGTTCAAATCATCCTGAAAAACATGGACGTATTTTCAGGAGAGTAGTTGAAAGACTTAGGAATACCAGAATGCTCCCAAAGTCATATTTTTTCCTGCCAATCAAAGAAAGCCATCAATAAAATGACCAACAACACTGGATTTAAATGCTATGTTCATAATTAGGTCATAAATTAAGTAAATTTTAAGTCATTCATTTAGAGAATCAAATACAGCACTTTAACATCATGTATTTGATGAATGATCCATGGTGTCAGAAAAGCCTAAGTATAAGAAGAAACACAATAGAAAATTTATTTCTGTTATGACAATATTCTTATAGAAATAAAAAGCAACATATGTTTTAACTTGCTAACTGGAAGAATTCCTGTATCAGTGATACTATTCCCCAGTGTACAAAGAGGCAAAATTATATTGAAACTGTTCTCAAAGCACTTATTACTTCTTCAGTGAAGATGGGTTCTAGAAGTAGACTACATGTTTTATTGTAAGGCCCTTGGAGAGGATCTGGTTTGCTCTTGGTTATACAGATAGCTATTTGCCACCTCAGGTTCTTTTTGTAGGAACTTGAAAAGGTCCTTGGCCATACAGACAGTGCAAAGGTCACATATGACCATTAACTACCTATATTCCTAGTGTTTTGGATGAATTCAGCTTATACAACTGTCTTGTTGAAGAGACATTCCTGTTTTAACATTCATGGGTTTCCTTAGCTCTTATCCATGAGCCCAAGAACCTTGGTGCTCCCAACAGCTGTTTATCATCTTTGTCCCCTATATACTAATTTATTATTGTATCTTATGCATGTCATTGCATAATCTGAGAGTTGAACCAATGCTAAACGTTTCAAT
>JAQQSO010007773.1:0-10400 GCA_028658305.1 Pachyuromys duprasi | reverse complement strand
GAAGCACAAGAAAAAAGACCTTCCTTAAAATAGCCTTTGCAAAGATGATAGAGGTCCTCAAAGAGAAAACAAAGAGATCCTTTCAAGAAATCTGTGAAACCACAAACTGTGGAGGGAAATGAATCAAACACAGTTGAAGAAAGACCTGAAAATTAAAACAGAATAAAGAAAGAAAACCTAAACTGAGGGAATTCCTGGAAATGGAGGGAAAAAAGGTAGGAATTCAAATAGAAACTTCAGGGGCAAACCTCACCAGCAGAATACAACAGATGGAATTAGAGAATCTCAAGCATTGAAGATCTAATAGAAAAAATAGATACATTGCTCAAAGAAAATGTTAAAAAAAAAAAAAGAAAGCAAGAAAGAAAAGAAAACTCGTAGCCAAACTTTGGGCATACTGCATGGAATCTTATGAAATAAGGGGGAGCTAGAAAGACCTGGAAAGGTCTGTAGTCCCACAAGGAGAACAAAAGAACCAAAAAAACCTAGGCCTAGAGCTCTTTTCTGAGACTGATACTCCAACCAAGGACCATTCATGAAGATAATCTAGAACCCCTGCACAAATGCAGTCCATGACAGCTCAGTCTCCAAATGGACCCCCTAGTAAAGGGAACAGGGCTATTTCTGACGTGAACTCTATGGCTGGCTCTTTAATCATCTTCCCTTGAGGGGGAAACAGCCATACCAGGCCACAGAGGAAAATTTGATAATTCTGAATACAGAGAAATGCTGTAGTTAACTGAGTTGATAAATCAAATGGACGAAACAAATATTTGCAGAACATCTCAACCAACCACAAAAGAAAGCATCTCCTTCTCTGCACCTCATGGAGCACAAAACGAATCTTAACATATATAAGAAAATTGAAATGTCCGGTAGTGGTGGCACACGCCTTTAATCCCAGCACTTGGAAGACAAAGGCAGGCAGGTTTCTGAGGCCAGAACACGTTCCAAGACAGCCAGGGTTATACAGAGAAACCCTGTCTAATTTCAAAGTTTTTATTTGTTACTGCATACACTAATTTATTTCTCTATGTTGTGTGCCTTTCCCTGCTCATATGTGCCACAATTTTCAGTTCTTAGTGTCCACCATGGTTTTCAGGTATTGAACTCAGGTCATCATACTTAAGCAGCAAGTTTGTTTTCCTGCAGAAGGAAGGACCTTGCTGCTACTTCACAGTGTGTATGTGTGTGTAATTTTCCTGTAAGTATGTATTGTATGCTGGGCATATTCCCCCAACCCCACAAGGCTATTATCCTTGATTTTCTCACCTCATCTACCATTTCTTTTATCCCTCAGTACAGTTTTACTTTGTTCATGTCATAGAGGCATTCATGCTTTTACACACCTGTACAAAATGTAGGAACAGACACACTGGAGCCTTTTTTTTTCCTGCCTTTTCTCCAGGAGCCCTGTGTTCCACGCGTCCTGGATGTCCCTTGCCGAGAGGATGCTGGGTGCTTGGCTTTCAGTCACGTTCCTCTCCCTCTGCGAGTCCCCTTTATGAGGTTGACCAGTTGTTCCTTTGAGGTCTGGTTCTCTTGTTTATGGGGACGTTTTTGGGACATGTCACCCAGGCACGACCTCCAGGAATTCCTTTTGGCTTTTGACTTGCTCCCTGTACCTCTGGTTCATGAATTCTGTATTTGTGATCTGTCTTTCTTGTACCTGGAGATATATGCTGACATGCTGTCCTTCAGTTGCACACCTGTAAAGGACGATGGCCTCTCTCGGGTTGCTGTCTTTCCCCCAAGGCAGCTGGTTTGTCTGGACACCAGTCTCTTGCTCTTTGGGGCTTTGCGGTTCCCTGAAGGCCGTCTGGGCGACTCGCAATAAGTGGTCTCTGATGTGTTTTTTTTTTTTTTGCATGTCAGGCGTTTCCCGCTGTCGTAGTTGCCGGTTATCTTGTCCTTTTACCATTTGGGAATGGCAGGGGTCAACGGCCGAGGGGCCGAGAGATGGGTCTCCTGGCGCTCCTCCGTTTCCACCCCGTTTTGGCTTAACCTGCCCGCAGAGTTCTGGTCCCCTGCCTGCTGCATGCCTCCCGAGCGCGCTTTTTCTTTATTTTATTTTATTTATTTATTTTTTTCTTTCTGTGGATTCGCCTGCAGAGTTTCCCGAGTCTCTGTGGGCTGTGCTGGTTGGTGTCCAGGTCGCCTGCCACTGTGCCTCCCGAGTGCACCTTTTTTTTTTTTTGGTGTAGTATTCCTCCTGTCCGGCTCTTGGAGCCCGCCAGGGCAGCACACCTTTCTCCTGCTTGTAAGGCCCGCTTTGTGTGTGTGTGTGTGGCAGCTTGCCCGGGTTCCTCTGGTGATCTCCCTGTATGCTGGCTTGCCCGTGTGTGACCCCCATCGTTTGACCTCCCCGAAGGTGGCTTTCCTTTTGCGTGTAACGCTCTCGTTCCTGGTGGATCGATGTGGTGCTCTCGTGATGTCTTCGGGCCGGGGCCTAAGCCGCGCCAGGCGAGGGACGGACATTCATGGTGAATGGACATTAATTGCGAATGGCGCCCGCTCCTCTCGTTCTGCCAGCGGGTCCCTAGTCTCTCCTCCCCACCCGTCCGTGGTGGTGTGAGGTAGGCCAGGGTTGTGGTTACCTGGCCTGAGCCCCGAACCCGCGCATTCGTCGCTGCAGTGCATGGGGCTCCCATGGGGTTCCCTCTGGCCCGGTGTGGCCTCTTGAGCCCTCTTCCCGGAGCCCGGAAAGGGTGGCTCGCCTGCAGGGTCGCATGCCGTTCCCGGTCGGTTTTGCGTGTGCCTCTCCTTTGCGCGATCCTCGTGGTGTTCCTGGAGTGTCCCAGGACCCTCAAGGTGTCCGTTTCTGAGTCGGTAGCGGCGTTTCCCGTTCCCTCCGTCGCCTCCGGTGCTTGGCTCTGCTCGCTTCGCGGGTGTGGTTTAGTTCCCCTGTTGCCTTGTTGGGTTCCTGCTCTGCTGTTGCCGGAGACACGGAGAAAAGGGGGGGGTCGAGCCTGTGAGAGGCTCCCTGTGGTGTGCCCACTTCCCAGAGGGGCCCCTCGTCGTGTGATAACGCAGACCCCCTCCGCGCGCCCGTGTGGTGTCTTCCCGTTGCTCAACGGAGGTCGAGCCCTGTGATGAGTGTCGCGCCCGCAGGCACGTCGCTTCTCTGGCTGCCCCGGCCCGGGGGAGCTTCGTCAGGGTCGGGTCCACTCTGCTCTAGGTGAGAAAGTTCCTTCTCTAGCTATCTGGGGAAAAGGGTGCGTGCTGTGCTCTCGTGGGGCCTCTCCCGAATGGTCTCCGACTTGCCCGCACTTGACCGCCTTCTGTGTGCGCGTAGCTTCCTCTCGATCCTACCGCGGCCCGCGCCTCCTCGCTCCTAGTCCGGGGAGGGATCACGCGGGGCAGAGCTCGCCGTCACACCGGCGTTTGGAGCTGTTGGGTTCTCGTGGCGGTCGTGGTGTGGTGGAAGGGGCCGCGTATGCGCCCGCGCTCGCCGTACCCCGTCCCATCCCGAGGGGGCGCCGCGGGATGGGTAGCGGGAGGGCGTCGGTGGGCTCCCGGTCCCACCCGCCTCCGGTCCCCTACCCCCGTGCCCGCCCGCCGCGTGCGCCCCCGTCTTTGCCGTTCCCGCGACTTGGACGTGCCGCGCGTGGAACGCGGGTGGTCTGGCTCGTGTGGCGGGGCGTCGCCCTGCTCGCCCCCTCTCCTCGGCAGCGTTCCCATGGTTGGGGAGCGCGGGTGACCTTTCCCTCCTCCGGAAGTATCCGGGGTGTCCGGGTCTGGCGGTATCGATCTCTCTTTGGGGGCGGCCTTTGGGGACGGCGGTCGGCCATGTCCGGCTGGTCATCGGACGTCGGAGGGGTCCCATTCCCACTCCAGGGGCCCTCGGCGGCGGGGGCGTTGGCGTTCGGACGTCTCCCCGGACTTCCCCGTGGGGGCCGTCGTCGTCTCTGGGCGCGGCTGGGCGGGACCGCTCCTGGAGCGAGAGCGGTGTGCTTCGCCCAGTGTTCGTCCGGCCGTCGCCGGAGCGAGCGGCCTCTCGGTGTGCCGCAGCTGAGGGGGCCCGTTCCCCTCGCCCCGCCGTCGCCGGCGTCTCGTCCGTGCCGCGTGTCGTTCCCCCTCCCCTGCCGGCTTCTCCCCTCGCGTCGGGGCCGACCTGCCTGCGGCCTTGGCGGCCGGGACCCGCGCCCCCTCGGTGGGGGAGGGTCGTCTGTACACGCATGGTCGCGTCCCCGGACGGGACAGCGCGGTCCGAGAGGAAAAGCCGCTCGGCGGGTGCGGGTGGCGCAGTTGGAGGGCGTCCCGGCCCCGCGGCTGCGGGCGCATTGCGTGTGTGGACGTTGTGTGGCGTCGGGGGAGGGGGTTTTGCGGCTGCAGTCACCCGTCGGTGGTGGGTCCCGCCTGCCGAGGTGCGTCTGGGGGCTCTTCCGGCCCCGTCGCCCTTGTGGCGGCAGGGGCTCCGGTTGATGTTTCCTCCTCTCCCCGAGTTCCCCGCGGCCCTCCTCGGCCGTGGTCGCTCCGCCCTTTCCCCCGCCCCCGTTGGCTAACCCCCCCCCCCCCGCGGGTTAAAGCAGTTCGCCGACCTTCCCCGTCCCGCCTCTCGTCTCTCCCGCGACGAGGTCCGCACTCACGGGGTCCCTCTGTTCCTCCGCCTCTCGCCCAGATCTCCCGCCATGCCCCGTTGGGGTTGGTCTCTCCCGCCCGCTCCCGGTCTCCGGACTCTGCCGGGAGGGTCGGCGATCCTGCTCTTCCCCGCCGTTGCATGTGGGGGGGCCCGCTGCGGCCCCCTCTCCGCCCACGGGCCCCGCATTTCCTGCAGGTGCGGTATCTCGCCATGGTCAGTAGGCCCGGTGTGTCGCGCCCGGGAGTGTGTCCGTCTCGCGGGGGGCTCCGACGGGTCTGGTGGAGGTTCCGACCGGTGGCTTTCCCGGTTGGGCCCCCCCGCCCGTCCCGCGCCTCCGTCCCCGACGGTGGTGGTGCTGGTGGTTCCGTCGTTCCCGCGGGTGGCCGTCGCTGGCCGCTTCCTCCACCTGATGTCCCCGCCGGGACCCTTGCTCCCCGCCTGGTGTGGCCTGGCTCTCCCAACGCCACGGGAGTGGGGCGCGGGAGGGGGAGTCGTGTGGTGTGTGGGGGGGGGGGGACCTGGCGGTGCGGTTTGGCGCGTCTGGGTCCTTCCGCGGGTTAAGCGGATGGGGTCGCGGCTCGCCCCATTGTTGGGGTTGGGGTCGCAGGCCGACTCCCATCTCGCTCTCTCCCGAGTCCGCCAGGCCTCCCTCCTCTGTGTCCCCCGTCCCAGCTTCGCTTGCGCTCCTACCTGGTTGATCCTGCCAGTAGCATATGCTAGTCTCAAAGATTAAGCCATGCATGTCTAACTACCCACGGCAGGTACAGTGAAACTGCGAATGGCTCAAGCTCCTCTCCTACTTGGATAACTGTGGTAATTCTAGAGCTAATACATGCCGACGGGCGCTGATCCCCCTGGGATCAGCATTTATCAGATCAAAACCAACCGGAGAGCTCCCTCCCGGCTCTGGCGGGGGTGGGGGCGGGTGTCGGCGGCTTTGGTGACTCTAGATAACCTCGGGCCAATCGCATTCGAACGTCTGCCCTATCAACTTTCGATGGTAGTCGCCGTGCCTACCATGGTGACCACGGGTGACAGGGAATCAGGGTTTGATTCCGGAGAGGGAGCCTGAGAAACGGCTACCACATCCAAGGAAGGCAGCAGGCACGCAAATTACCCACTCCTGACCCGGGGAGGTAGTGACGAAAAATAACAATACAGGACTCTTTCGAGGCCCTGTAATTGGAATGAGTCCACTTTAAATCCTTTAACGAGGATCCATTGGAGGGCAAGTCTGGTGCCAGCAGCAGAGGTAATTCCAGCTCCAACAGCGTATATTAAAGTTGCTGCAGTTAAAAAGCTCATAGTTGGATCTTGGGAGCAGGCTGGCGGGCCGAGAGGTGAGTCACCGCCCATCCCCGCCCCTTGCCTCTCTTGGCGCCCCCTCGATGCTCTTAGCTGAGTGTCCAGCGGGGCCTGAAGCATTTACTTTGAAAAAATTAGAGTGTTCAAAGCAGGCCCGAGCCGCCTGGATACCACAGCTAGGAATAATGGAATAGGACCGCTGTTCTATTTTGTTGGTTTTTGGAACTGAGACTATGATTATATATATATATATGAGAGAGATTATATGATTATATATATATATATATATATATATATATATATATATATATATGAGAGAGAGAGAGAGAGAGAGGGAGAGAGAGAGGTCGACCAGTTGTCCTTTTTAAAAGAAAATATATGTACACATGTGCGTGAGGTTTTTTTTTTTTTTTGAGGTCTTTCTTGTTTACATTAAAGCCGCATTTCTAGGTGTTTTGTGTGTGGGGGAGGGTGTGGTTTTTTTTTTTTTTGAGGTCGACCAGTTGTCTGTTTTGTATGACACGCAATCAGATTGCAGTTATGCACCTCCAGAGGGCACCATTGCATTCATTCTAGACGGTTGTGAGCCAGCTCTCCTGTTTCCAGTTGTTTTGTGTGCAGGGAGGTGGGTTTTTTGTTTTGTTTTGTTTTTGAGGTCGACCAGTTGTCCGTTTTGTATGACTGACAGAGACAAGGATATGTGATCTTGTTTTATCCGTCTGCCTGCCTTCACCCATGCGCCTGAAGAGGGCGCCAGCTCACCAGTCTTTATTTTTCATTTCTCCCTTCCTTCCTTCCTTCCTTCCTTCCTTCCTTCCTTCCTTCCTTCCTTCCTTCCTTCCTTCCTTCCTTCCTTCCTTTCTTTCTTTCTTTCTTTCTTTCTTTCTTTCTTTCTTTCTTTCTTTCTTTCTTTCTTTCTCTTTCCTTGCCCCTCCCACACTGGGCTATGCTCAAACTCAGAGCATCTGCCTTCCTCCATTTTGATATTTTTAAAACTAATATTGATTGTTTAGGTAGATGTTGAGTATTTTACCTTTGGGTTTTATTTGTTAGGTAGATTGATCGTTTCTTTAAAAATGGACCTCTGTCATTATTGCTGTCTGCCATCATCAGAACAGTGTGCGTGGTGCCTGCTAAGTGCTTTCGATCTCGGACCTTATCAGCCTGCTTGCACAGCACGCTGTCTGCCGGATCCCGGGAAACGGGGGTGGGGGCGGGAGGGCACACGGGGGAGATGGACATTGGGAAGCATGGTGTTCTCTAAAGCGTAGTGGACTCTTCCCCACCCACCCCCATCCGCGCCCGCTTGAAATGCTCTCCGTTTGTTATCCATGCAGGGTTCCCTGACCACCCTGGCGAGAAGAGAATCAAAGCTACGGCCACAAAGAGGGGTTCATGGCATGGGACCGCTCTACCCTCCCTCCTTCCTTCCTCTGCGCTCCCTCCTTCTCGAGGCGGGAATGGATCACACATACCAAAGAAGATGGCCCTTCCTCTTGACCCACGGGTGGTACTCTACCTACCTCCCAGCCCATCTGCCCCCTTTCACTTTACAATCAATCAATCAATCAATCAAATAAATAAATAAATAAATAAATAAATAAATAGCTGCCAAGTTTCTAGTTGTTTACTGACCTATATTTCGCTCTTTGAGCTAAAATTCCCTTGTTTATTTTTACCACTGCCCACTCTTGTGTGTGTGTGTGTGTGTGTGTGTGTGTGTGTGTGTGTGTGTGTGAGAGAGAGAGAGAGAGAGAGAGAGCTTTTTTGCGACTGAGACTGGATAAACAGCCACCAAGCTCTTCAGGTAGGTGCAAGATTTCTGTTGTTGTTGTTGTTGTTGTTGTTGTTGTTGTTGTTGTTGTTGTTCTTCTTCTTCTTCTTCTTCTTCTTCTTCTTCTTCTTCTTCTTCTTCTTTCTTTTTCCACTGTGAATCGTTTTAAAACTCAGTCCAGGTGAAGATCTGCAAACCAGCTTCAAGATTTACTTGGTTGGGCTTCTGGTTCCTCTAGACTTCCTCTGGCAAATTGACCCCTCAGAGGAAGGTTGAAAGTTCTTTTTATATCTCCTCCCACACCCCCATTACTCTATTTCATGTCATTGGTGTTCTGCCTCCGTGTATGTCCGTGTGAGGGTGTCAGATTCCCTAAAACTGGAGTTTTACATAAGGTTGTGACCTGCCATGGGAAAACAACCAGTGTTCTTAATCACCGAGCCATCGCTCCGGCCCCCTTGACCATTGCTCTCTTGGGAGTGTAGAGGCATTTTTTCTCCCTCCTCTGTGTTCGCAGACCGGAAACTGGTTAGGGTCCACCTCTCCCTGAACAGATCTGAGGGTGACTTTTCACAGCTAAAGGACAGGATCTGTATGGAGCTGATTTGGGGTGGGATGGGTGAAAGGGGGTCGGATCAGGGGACGACGACGGGGTGTGTGTGTGTGAGGGGGTAGGGGGGAGGGGGAGGGAGAGGAGTCTTCCTTCCCAGTGGAGAGAGAGACATGACCTCCAAACTGCCTCTGCCTCCCAGGTGTGCACCACTACACCCTCCCGGCTCCGGTCCGACATTTTAAACTAATATTTAATGTCTAGGCAAAGCTTGAGCAGAGGGATTGGAGGGATGGCTCAGTGGTTGGTTAAGAGCGCTGGGTACTCTTCCAAAGGTTCAATTCCCAGAATCCACAATTGGCAACTCGTCTATAACTCCAGTTCTAGGTGATCTGACACATAAAATAAAAGTTAAAAAATTCTTTATGGTTGTTTTTTTGTTTTGTTTTGTTTTGTTTAGCTCAGTGATAGGTAGATCACTTGCTTAGCAAGCCCAGAGGGCCTGGGTTTGGTCCCCAGCTCCGCGGAAGGTGGGGGAGGGGGGAAGGGGATAAATAATTAAATAAAAAGAAAAGAAGAGCTTGAACAGAAATTATGGTCTTCTCCCCCCATCCCCCAACACACACACACATCTTTCTTATCTTATCTTCGATTTCCTGGTTTTAACCAAGCACTCCCCAGGGACTGATGACATTGTAAATTGTAAGGATTTTCTACTGTGATCGGCTTGGGTTTCCAAGACAGACTGGCAGGAGCCTCCTGAGGCTAGCTATGCTGGAAAATCGACCTAGTATGGAGGATGGCATCTCATAACCATCTAGGTGTCTCCCTCTTTGGGATCCCCTTTGTCCAACTGGGACAGAATTACACACTAGCCAGCTGGGAGTGAGTGGTGAGATATGCAGAAAGGAAACACAGTCAGCAAAGTTCAGCTGTGTTATTGGTTTCTTTGTTTGTTGGGGGTGGGGTGGGGGAGACCACAATTTCCTTGATCCTCTGCACCCACCCAAAACATTTCCAGGGCCTGCCTGCTCTTAGATATATTATACCTGGTGAGAGTCTGCTTTAGAAAAACAATATTTCCTTCTCTCTCTGGTGGTTTTCATTTTGAGATAAGTTCTGGGTCAGAGATAGGGGGCTTGCTTGTCTCTCCATTTTCCCTCTCAGAGCTAGGGCCCCATCTGGCCTAGAGACTTATTGCCTGGCCCTCTCTTTCCCTCTCTCTCTCTCTCTCTCTCTCTCTCTCTCTCTCTCTCTCTCTCTCTCTCTCTCTAATATTTAAAGCAGGCATGCAAAGAGACATTTGAAAGAGGTCTTTAAAGGGAGTGCTGTGTACTTTTCTTAATTCCCTTAGTAAAGCAAATTTGAATCTAAACAACACAGAGGGAACAATATGACAAATTGGGATTGCTTGTGCATAGAGGAAATAACTTTTCTGTCTCTCTCTCTCTTTCAAATATCTTTCCTTGGGGGGAACAGGCAGGGCTTCTCTATGTAGCCTTGGCTGTCCTGGACTCACTGTTTAGAACAGGCTGTCATATGTCCTGACCTGCAGGACCTAATTATTCGTGGGGGTGAGGAGGACCAGGACCTGAAAGAGATGGGCGAGAGAAGGAACAGGCTCAAGCAAATGTACACTTGTCAAGAGCCTAATTTTATTGAGCAGAAGCAGGTTTTTTAAAGCTGGTTTTAGGTAGGGGTGGAGGTAGGCAGGTGAGTGAGGGTGGAAAGTTACAAAATCTTCTCAGCACAGGGCCTGGAACATTCTGTGGTCATGACAAAGGTTACTCCTAAAAAGTCATGGTACAGTTCTCACATCTTTGCATCTGCCAAGCAGTTACTCCTAAAAAGTCATGATACAGTTCTCCAATGGTTATTCCTAAAAAGTCATGGTACAGTTCTCACATCTTTGCAACTGCCAAGCAGGATGTTGATCAGTCAGGTGCAGCAGGGTGGGAGCCAGGTGCAGCAGGGTGGGAAAAAGTCACAAGTTTCTCAGGGTCAGTTCCTAACATCTCCCCCTTTACTGTATATAAGAATAAGAGTAGGGAGGTTTCCGCAACCCTCTGATGGTGTCCCAAAGAAGGGCTCATTGTTTTTGTTTAATAGCAATATTTTTGAATTTTGGATCCAAAGGAGCAAACCATCGCCAGAGAGGCAAGTGTTCCCCAGACTAGGTCAAGTGTTGT
>JAQQSO010007772.1:0-10401 GCA_028658305.1 Pachyuromys duprasi | reverse complement strand
TTGAAGGGGGCGGGGAGGAGGGAGATGAGGGAGGGAGTGGGAGGGTAGGAGGGAATGGGGGAGGGGGCTACGCCTGGGATTCAAAGTACCTAACCTGTGATTGAGATAAAAATAAATAAATTAAAAAAAAAGCCTACCATATGACTCAGCTATGTCACTCCTAAGGACTTTATATGCTACCACAGAAATACTTGCACATCCATGCTTATTGTTGCAGAGTTTACAATAGCAGGAGAATGAAAACAGCCTAGATGTCATCAACAGAATAATGAATAATTAAAATAAGGTATATATACACAATAAAATTTCATTCTGTTGCAAAGAAAAATGAATGCATAAAAGTTGCAAAAAAGTATTATATTAAGTGATGTAACTCAAACTAAGAAGTACAAACATGTATTAAGTTTAGCCTTCATGTGTATCTTATATGAAAGTTGGGGATAGTCTGAGCATAGGCTATGAAACTATAAAGGAAATTAAGAGAGGAGAAAGAAGGTATTGAAGGGGAGGGAAAGGCAGTAGCGCAGTAGTGGCAGAATATCAGCATGGGACTGGGTAGAAAGAAAAATGTAGAGGATTATCCAACACATAATATTAACCCAAAGAAACCAAATAGAAATGGTTACAATTTACATGATTTAATGTAACCATGTAGAATGTAATAATACATGAATCATTTGTTGAAATATGAACTAACAAATGATTGTGTATGAAACAATCAAGACATGTCGCTACGTACAGACAGCAAATGATTTGTAGGTTTCCAGAGTTTACATGAAAATGGTAATGGGATATTAGTGCATAATGATAGAAGTTTTCTGTTGGAGTAATGCATAGTAGCAAGCAGTATGTACCTTACAGGTGTATAGTATTTAGGATTACCATGTACTATTGAATTGTACTCCAGTTTAGAATGATTCCTTTGATGTCATGTGATTTTTTTGTTTTGTTTAGCTTAAACTCCTGTAGGGGTCTACACAATTATTTTTTAGCAGATGAAGGCGCTTAGTGATAAGTCTGAGTATATGAGATTGATCCCTGAAACCCAATGGTGATGGAGATAACATCCACAAATTTTCCTCTAACCACCATGGCACATGTACAGACACAGACACCAAAGAAATAAATAATCAAACAAATAAATACATAAAATTATTTTTATTAAGTTTATTTATTCACTTTACACCCATAGCTCATCCTTCCTCTCCTTCTGGCCCCACTCTCCCACCCTTTTCCCTCTTTTCCTCCTTCCAGTCTTCTCAGAAAAGTGGAGGTCCCATTATCAACCCACCCCAGCACATCAACTCTCATCAGGACTGAGAGCATCCTCTTTCAATAAGGCCAGGTGAGTTAGCCCAGCTAGGGGAAAGTGGTCAAGCAGGCAACAGAATTCCCTCTCCACTTGCTGTGGGACCCCCAATTAAGAAGCTGCATGCTCTTTGGTTGGTGCAGTCTCGTTAAGCCTCTGTGAGCCTAGGTTACTTGACTCTTTTGGTCTTCTTGTGGAGTTCTTTTCCCATCCAGGTCCTTCTATCCTTACATCAACACCACCACCACCACACACACAATTCCACAAGGCTCCCTGAGCTCTGCCTATGTTTGGCTTTGAGTCTCAGCATCTGTTTTGATCCACTGCTGGGTGAGGCCTACCAAAGGATAGTTATGCTAGGCTCCTGTCTGCTGGCATAGCAGAATGTCATTAATAGTGTCAGAAGTTGACTCTCTACCATAAGGTAGGTCTCAGGTTGGGCCAGTCATTGGTTGAACATTCCCTCAATCTCTGCTGTATCTTTATCCCTCCATATCTTGCAGGTCAAAAGTTTTCTGGTTGGGATGCTTTTTCCTTCCTTCCACTAGGAGTCCTGCCTAGCTAAAAGGTGGCCACTTCAGATTCCATGTCCCTTCTGCTAAGAGTCTCAGCTAGAGTCGCCTCCATATCCTCCCAGGAGTCTACAAGATGAGGTGTCCAGCTTGTCTCAGTGATGACACCCCTCAATTTCCAAGCCCTCTTACCTCCCACTTTACACTTCCACACTCTCCCCACAACTGGGTAGGAGATGGTGTGTGGGGGAGAAATAATGGTGTGAATCACATAAAATTATTTAAAATAGTTCTCTAAAGAAAAGGCCACCAGTATTGTGATGGAACAGGCAACAAAGCAGAAGAAAAGGCAAAGTCATTTTGTTCCATATTCACTCTTTGGCTTAGGCCTGTTGGCTACCCATCTTTCAGAGGATCAAGATTTTCTTCAATTGGACAATTGTTTTTTTGCTTGCTCCCAGTAATGTATCCTATCACTGTTTAACTGGGACACAGGTAGAAAATGTTTGAAACTATAAAGACTCAGCAGTCAGATGGTAGCTACTCAGTTAGTAAGGAATTGATACGAATGTAAAAAGCTACCAAAGATAAGTCATATTTTTTATTTATACTCATTTATAGATTTTTATTTATGAACAGCAATTTAATAATATTAAAAGTAACAAAATTTAACAAGATACAAGATCTAAAATCTAAAGTTCCACATTTTTCTCAGAAGTGACACTACCTACAACTCAAAAAATTAAATACCAATCCCACCAGGCCATCTTTGGCCATCTTTCCTCCTGCCCTCACAGCAGGGGCCCTAGCCCTGGCCCTATGTAGCCTAGACACTAGCTCTGTTGACCTTGTACTGCTCCAGACAATATGGCTCTTCTTTCTTCTGAAGCCTGGCCATGAACCCCAGGGCCATTATCTTGGTGATTTCCAGGTTGCTTTGGGAATTCCAAGTGAATTCATATTCAGGTGGGTGGTGTGAGCCAGCCACCTGAAAATGTCTGTAACTAAGGCATTGCTGTTGAATAAAACCTTACACAACAAGCTTTTCCAGGTACCTGAAGAGGATTTTTTGATGGAAGCATCCCACAACTGACTCAGCATCTCCCAGAACTGGTGCTATTACCTTTCATGTAGATAAAACCTATGATCATCACTAAGAGACTTAATCTGGGGACATCTCTCCTTCCTCCTCCAATTTTAACCTGTTGGTCAGGATGTAAGCATGTCGCTTACAGTGAAGCTGTTTCATCTGGAAAGCAAAGAGGTACCGCAATCTCCTGCTGCCCTTAAGGTGATTTTCCGGTGCAGATTCTTCAAGTCTTCAATAACATCTCACCGTCCTGGAGTGTAAGAAGAGGCCCTTCTTCCTGTCCTCCACCAGTAGAAACTGCACCTAGTTGGCAGCAGTCTGATCAGAAGCCATTGGGAGGCGGCCAAGGCCTGGGCATGCCTTCCCGCTCGCCCTTGGTGGGAGGCAGCAAGACTGTCCCACTTTCAGGCTATTGCTGCATGCCTTCAGGCAGGCGGTGGGTGCCTGGTTTGCCACCCCAGAGACTGCGCGAACAGGCCAGGGAGGATGGAGATGGGAGCACCTCATTTATAGTTTTACCAACACACCTTTTAGGTTAAAGCAATTACAGATTATGAATAATTCTAAATTATCAGTAAAAGCTAAACCAATTATTTTCTTTATTTACTAGCTATAATTGTAGATGATAAACATATAGTTTTGGGTCCTGGGTTATATTAGGTAAAAGGCACATTTGAGAAACTGACATATGACATAGCTATTTGAAGAGGTAAGTTTGGAAAAACAGAATTAATACCCTCATTTATTTTGTTCTTCTGTTTTAAAGACTTTTTCATTAATTCAGAATTTCACATGGCATATTTTAGACATTTTCAATCCCAGCTCCAATCCCTCCAAGATTCATCACCTTTCTTACCCAGCCAATTTTGTGTCATCATTTTTGTAAAATTTCATTAGGTTCAATTTCTGCTATCCATAGACTTTTGGATTAGAGATCACCTAACCATATGCCAACATATGCATAAATAAATAAGTACTTAAAGAAACAAATAAATAGTAAAGTAATATGAAATAAAATTAAAATAATTGAGGAGCTGAAGAGTGGGATGAATTGTTCAGTGGTTAGAAGCACCTGTTACTCTTTTTGGGTTTTGTTTTGATTTTTCTGACAGGATTTCTCTGTGTAACCCTGGTCCTGTAACTTTCTCTATAGACCAGGATGGCCTGAAACTCAGAGATCCACCTGTCTCTATCTCCTGGGTCCTGGGATTAAAGGCATGTGCCACCACACCCAACTGCATTTATTACTATTTAGAACACCCAGTACTACATCGTGGTTTGTAACTATCTATCATTCCATATTAAAGGACTTCTGACTTCCATAGGAACCAGATATGCACATGACCCCACATATACATGCAAACTGAACACTTATACACAAGTCTTTCTTTTTTAGTTATATATATTTAGTTCTTTGTTTTCTGAGACAGGGTTTCTCTGTATAGACCTGGCTGTCGTGAACTCTATAGATCTGCCTGGACTGGAACTCACAGAGATACACCTGCCTCTGTCTCTCTGAGTGCTGTAATTACAGGCTTGTGCCACTATGCCTAGCGCTCTCTCTCTCTCTCTCTCTCTCTCTCTCTCTCTCTCTCTCTCTCTCTCTCTCTCTATATATATATATATATATATATATATATATATATATATATATATATGAAATTTGGGAAAATATTTTACTCCCATAATACTCTCAAGTTTATTTCTAATCTGTTTGTCAGATAGTATTGCTACTTCATATAGCCATAAGTTTAAACCTTTTCACTATCATCTTTTGGCAAATACAAAAAGCGTATGATTTTTACTCAGAGTCCATTCAGAGTTAGTCCTAATAAATTTACCACATAAGAAGTAGGTTTTCTCCAGGGAGATGCAAAACCAGTCCAATAATGTTAGCATGGTGGAAATGAGAATGGTCTTAGAAATCAGACTTTGAAACAGCCCTATGATCAAAAGCTTGTCGATTCTCATACCAAAGAAATTTCCGAGGTTTCTTGGTTTTAAGACTAATGTGAAGCACATGTAAACAGGAGCTGTGTAAAATGGTAAACAAATCTTTATTAACCTTGATTTTCTTGCCCAAGATTTGCTCACCTGCATAAATTTTCTGCATATGTTACTAACTTGTGTGTATTTTAGAACATTGAGCATGTTCTAGTGTTTCTGTTGATTTTATGGAAAAGCATGTGTACAGAGGTCTTTTTCTCCACCAACAAGTCTGTGAGGGTTAGCCTATTAGTTATAGTGTGAGTAGAAGCTCTACAACCTTGCTTATAAGACAACTCTTTTAATGAATATTTAAAATAGAAGATAATTGAAATAGATATTAAATATTATCCAAGAAACAGAGTAGTAACTAGCTAATGGGAAATCCACAAGAATACTGCCTGTCTTATCTTCCCTTTTCTCTGCCTCTATCTCACATCTCCATTCCAATACACACAACTACCATGTACGCCCCTGTATACTCAAATTATACTACCATTGAGATATCAACAAAACTTATTAATATATTAATGCTCATAAGTGTGAGCTATGGAGCCAGTCTTCCACACCCTGGCTCTTGATAACACATAGAAAACACCTGACAGGAGAGTGGACAGGTGTAGTTCACTTAGTACAAACAGCGAATAGCAAACTCTGTTACTCCTGCAAGGATGTGCTATAGAGGGAAAAAATAACAACTTCGTTCGGGAATAGTTTCAGTCCCCATAAAAATATGTGAGCAGATTCTGAGGATTTGTTTACATACTTATATTCTAATAATAAAACTGCTGTGAACAAGGAAAAGAAAATCCATGTATCAAATAATTAACAATTAAAAATCCAAAGATTCACATCAATGAGCTATATCATAGACTTTGGAATCACTCATTTGACAGACAGCCCTTAAATGGAACAAATTGGCATATTATTCTAGTTTCTTATGGGCATGAGGGAAAATTGCTCTAGGCAGGGGACTAACAATCTACATGTATAACTAAGATTCATGTTTTTACAGCAGCATTGGAAAATGACTGGACACATGTTCTAGATTGAGATTTACCATAACATGTTTGTTAATTTTTCTTATTCTTCTCTTTTATTTTACTATACTGAGCATTCAAGTTATCTAAATTAATTTCTGAGATTAATAAAAGCATAGAGAAATGGGAAGATAAAAAGCAAAGACAGAGTCAAAGAATTCAAAACTTGAGAAATATGTCAAAATATTCTAGAAATAAAACAACCAGATGGGTTTAAAGTACTAGTAAAAGGTCATTGTATGTGTTTACAGGAATCTTTGAGTTATAGCATAGGCTGTGTTAGCTGAAAAGGTGAGTAAGACCTTTGGCAGAACCATGGTATCAAATTACTTTAGTACAAAAGTATTTTGAATAATGGAGGTACAGTCTACTCTTAGCTATAGCACATTTTTTTGTGCTCTCTTTAAAAAAATGGCAAATATAGATAATTATTTCCTTTTCAAGTCACTAAAAATGTAAGGAATTTCATAGTGCCTTTAGGCTAAAGGAAAATAGAGACTTACTTGAATCTGGATAACTAAACCATGCCAATTTTCCATACAGTTAGCAGTAAATTGCTGGCTGCATACTTGTCTAAGACCTCGATGCTAAAATAAGGCTTCTGCCAGAGGCCGTAATTAAAGTTTAGAGGAAAATACACTTCTACCACTTCCTCAGCCTCACAGACAAAACAGTTAATAACAGAATATTTTTACTTGTGTATATCAATGAAAGGCTAGCAGAAAGAAAAAAAATATGGCACAAATATTTATAGTGACTTCAAAAAAAAAAAAGTTCAATTTGAGCTGTAAAACAACTGGCCCAGAAAAGTAGAGACAACCACCAGATAAGTCTAGAAGCATATTATTCTTCAAAATATAACTGAGAAATAGTTTAGTTGCCTAAAATATAAATGAAAAATAGTAGTGCATCCTGGTGATAAGTTGGGGCTTGCATATTCACTATGCTAGTGAAGTAAACTGACTTTCCTTAGCCATTTTCATACTCAGTGCAATATAATTTGCTAACAGATTTTATTATTGAAATTTTAGTTAAAGAAGCAACACCATCCAAACCAGTTGGCAAAATACTAGAAATGTAGACTCTCATCCACATCCCAGAAAATGTCAATCTCCAGCTTAAACAACAACATAGAGGCAATATGAGATTCACATACTTACTGAAATCTGAGAAGTAATACATACCAATATTTCATCTCAGTTCCTGTTTCACATTACTGACACACTAAACAGCACTACCACAACTTAAAATTTTCGTTTCTACTTAAGCCTAGCCATTCCTGGTAATCATGGCTTACCTAGTTGACTATATTCTTTATTAGCTCATGCCACTAACCTCATCTCCATAAAGATATCCTGGTTTTCACTGCTCTTTTGTCCTAACTCTTTCCCATCTCTTTTAGTTCTAAGAGCCCAATATAAAGAACAGCTCTCTGGCTGACTTACTGCAGAAAATTTTATGTATTTATTGCATATGTGCATGACAGAATCATATCCATTTCATGTTGTGGTCATTTTGGGACATTCTTTTTTAGGTGACTTGGACAGAAAGTTTAATCCTAGAAAAGAGTGTCAGAGGTTTTAGTGTGGGTCTAGAAGGCACCATCACTTTTAGGCATGTGGCAGGCAGAAACATCATGGATTAAGTGCACAGCAGAACAAAGCTTCTAACCTCATGACAGCTAAGAAGCAGAGAGAGTGTCAAAGAGGTGTAGGAATAAGAGTTGCCATTAAAAAAACTCCTCCAAGGCTCTAGAGGGGACAAGTGGATCACCCTGGGAAGAAAAACTAGAATAGATTTTGTGGGAGGACTGGGGGTGGGTGGAGACAAGATCAGGAGGAATGTCAGGGGAGGAAGGATGAAGGAAAAGAGTGCCTGAAGAGACACCTGGAATTGCAGAGTAGGGCACTTTTGTAGAGTATTGAAACCTAGGACAGTGGAAACTTTCTAAAATCTATGAGAGCTGCCCTAGTAAGGACTCCTAGTAATGGAGGATATGGAATCAGAAGTGGTTGTTTTTGTAGCCAGCAAGGCTTTTGGTGGTGGCTGGGGTTGCATTTGTTGAATTGTGGGATGAAGGAGTCCAGTGGAGCTTGTCAAACAACCCATACTGATGACAGGACAGAGTTGCATTCCACAAATTGACAGCAGGACCCAATTGTCTTAAGATAACATCTGTGCAGCACATTGAACATAGAGAGGTTAAGATGGTGCCTGTGTGGAGTCTTCACCTGTATTTTCCAATTTCTTTGTTACAAGATGGTACTCTTCAGGCTACAGAAAGAGAAACTTGGACACCACTCAAGCCATGAAACTCTCCACCTTACAATCTGTTCTGCCTACAAAATGTGCTGAAGTAATGATAGTACAGAACTTGTGGGAGTGGAGAACCAAAGTCTGCATTAATTTGAGACCCACAACATGAGAGACAGCCCATGCCCTAAAGTGTTTGGATAACCAGGAATTAGAGATTGGATAACCCAGTGACCCAGAGTAGAACCAAACATGCCCAGCCTCCTTCCCCAAAACTAAGAAAAAAAGTCAATGAAATAATTGCTAATGTTACTCTGCTATGCTCATAGATCAGGGTCTTGTCCAGCCATCCTCAAAGAGACTTCCTCTGGCAGGCAGCAGTTGGAAGTGGATTCAGAGACCCACAACAAGACTTTATTCAGAGAGACAGTGTAAGTTGAAGTTCCCTACTGAGTCCCTCCAATTAGAGCTTGGGAATACCACAGAATATGGGGGAGAAGGATTATAGGAGTGAGAGTAGATGGAGGACAGCAGGAGAACAAGGTCCACTGACTCAATTAAGCAGGGCTCATCTGAACTAACCAAGAATGAAGCAGTAAGTCCACAGCTTTCGTGGGTTTGTACCAGGTCCTCTGTGTATATGCTATTGCTGGCTATTAGCTTGTTGTTTCTGTGGGACTCTTAACTGTTGGAGAGGGTGTGTCTCTAATCCTTTTGCCTACTCTTAGGACTCAGTCTCTCACTGGTTTGCCTTGTCCATTTTCAACCCATCAAAGCTTTTGCCTTGCCTTATTGTATCTTGTTTTGTCATGTTTGGCTGTTGTATCTTGGGGGCCTGCCCCTTTCTGAAGGGAAACAGAGGGTGAGTGATTCTGGGAGAGAGAGGATATGTGGGGAGTGAAATATGGCATGAGTAGAGGGAGGGGAAACTATGGGAGGGAAGTATTGAAAGAAAGAAAAAAATATTTGTTCAATAAAAAATGCCCACCAAGAAATTCTTTGTATCAGACCACCTCTAAATAGTCCCTTCAATATAGCTACATTAGAGCATTAATTCCATTTATTAGTGAAGTTATTATTCTCATGATCAAATCCATCTCTCAATAGTACAAATAGATAGGACATAAGATTCCAATAAATAACCTTTGCAGGATATTATACATTTGAACCATAATAACTAATAACAAGGACTCCGAAGTTAAAATTGTGTCTCTGTAACCTTGAGTGAATCACTTGAATTCTATGAGCTTATATGAGCTGCAATTTACATGTAGTAATATAGTTAAAGCAAGACATAGAAAATGTATAAAATATCATTTTATATTATTTTCTTGATTACACTATATTTATCAATCATTTGATCATCACAGCAAGGACTCTGAAGTTAAAATTGTGTCTATGTAACCTTGAAAGAATCATTTGAATTCTCTGAGATTATATGAACTACAATTTACATGTACTCCTTTAGTTAAAGCATGTCAGAGAATGTACAAAATATCATTATTATATTATTTTCTCTCTTAATTTTAACATTTTTATTTTATGTTAATCACAGGTTATATACTTTGTATCCCAGCTGTAGCCCCCTCCCCCATTCCCTCCCTATTCCACCCTTAGCTCCCTCATCTCCTCCCTGCCCCTTTCCAAGTCCACTGATAGGGGAGGACCTCCTCCCTTTCTATCTAACTCTAGCTTATCAGGTCTCTTCAGGAATGGCTGCAATGTCCTCTTCTGTGGCCTAGCAAGGCTGCTCCTCCCTTGGGGGGCAGGGAGGTCGAAGAGCCAGCCATTGAGTTCCTGTCCAAAATAGTCCCTGTTCCCCTTACTGGTATACCCACTTAGGTATTGAGCTACCATTTGCTACATGCAAACAGGGGTTCTAGGTTATAACCATACTTGGTCCTTGGTTGGAGAGACAGTCTCATAAAAGACCCCTGTGCCCTGATATGTTTGGTCCTTGTGGAGCTCCTGTCCTCTCCATATCATACTATCTCCCCCTTCTTTCATATGATCCCCTGCACTCTGCCAAAGGGTTGTTTATGTTTCTTAATATTTGCTTTGATACCCTGCTAGGTAGAGTCTTTCTGAGGCCCTCTGTGGTAGGCTCTTGTCCTGCTACTTGTTTTCTCCTACATCCAATGCCCATCCAATTTGACTTTCTAAGTTAGGATTAATCCTCTTACCCCAGGTCCTCTTTTTGTTTATCTTCTT
>JAQQSO010007771.1:0-10401 GCA_028658305.1 Pachyuromys duprasi | reverse complement strand
GGTGATGTGGATGGGCTTGTGCGTGTTCCTTCGAAGTTTCTGCATGATTTTCCCCTTACCATTCCTTCTGAAGAGGCTGCCCTTCTGCAAGGCTAATGTGCTTTCCCATGCCTATTGCCTGCATCCAGATCTGATTCGCCTGCCCTGTGGGGACACCTCCATTAATAACATATTTGGTCTGTTCATTGTCATTTCCACTTTTGGACTGGATTCTGCACTTATTCTCCTCTCCTATGTTCTCATACTTCGCTCTGTGCTGGCTATTGCCTCTAGGGAAGAAAGGCTGAAGACCCTGAACACGTGTGTGTCACACCTGTGCGCTGTGCTCATCTTCTATGTGCCTAAGGTAGGTGTGTCCATGTTTGCTCGCTATGGCAGGCATGCTCCACATTACGTACATACACTGCTATCACTCATCTATCTCTTTGTTCCTCCAATGCTGAACCCTGTGATTTATTCCATCAAAACCAAGGAGATTCGACGGAGGCTTTGCAAAATCCTGCTGGGGAACAAATTTTGAGTAGAAGAATGTTGTAATGTCAATATTCAGAGGATGTTTACTCTGATTCCACCAACTTGTGTTTTGAAGACCTGCTTACACATATTGTTTGATCTCTCAGCTTAGCACTGTAACTCCTCTTATCAGATACTGGAAGATAGTACTTAGGATTCAAATGCATTGTCTTTCCTTATGGTCAGATAGGTCATTCATTGTTTAGGAAAAACAGAAGTGTTCCAGTTTCTTCTTTTAAAATAAAAAAAAAACATATTCTCTTAATCAGTTTCTCATTATGTCACAATATATCCACATTTTCTTCCATAAAAGTTACACATCCTCCTGAATGTCTTACTAATACAGAAACATTTTATAAGGACAATTGTGTTTTTCTCCCAAAGTTCATATCCAAGTGACATTAGTTAAAATATCTCTTTCCAGACATAGAAAGCTTCTGTGATAACATCCCTATATCCTCCAAAAAGAAACAGTCTAGACAGAAAGCCATAGAATAGAACTCTTAAACACCATATAGAGATGCTGAAATGTAACTCTTTACAGTTGAGGCTTCTGGATTGGGATAATGGAGGGTATAGACTCAGTTTTCTTTAAAGGGCTGGCCACTGAGAGTTTGACCATGCTCCAGAGAGTATAAGGCTAACACAAATCTGACTTTTTGTTGTTGTTGTTGGGTGTGTGTGAGAGTTTACAAGGATGGGAGAATGGAATTAGGTGGACTGGGAAGTAAATGTGATTGGTATGCTTTATGTGACACGCAAAATCATTCAGAATTATATTGGACAAAAACATAACAATCTCTTGCCCACACATACCCATTCACCTGTGCAATAACTATGCACACAAATATTTATTTTATACAGCACATGGTGTTCATTGGTCTTCAAAATGAGATAAATGGAGTTGTATGTAAATTTTATTAAAAGATATTTTGGTGATATTCAAATTCAGCTAAATTTGTTATTATAAATTAAGTTATATATGCATATTATCAATAATAATGTGTACCAAAATACGTGAAATATGTAAATTTACATGTCATGGCTAAATTCATACAATTGCACAATTTTGGGGAAAGTTTGATGACAGTATAGGAATAAATCTAGAATTTAAGGATTAAATTGAAGAAATTATGAAACATTGAAGTGTTTTTAAAAGTTGTTGAAATAACTAAAAGAATTAGAATGTATGGAAAAAACATCAACTAATGTACCATTGCCTCTTCACAAGCTTGTAGATTAGACCATCCTCTAGAAAAATCTAGCCAAATGGCAAACAAAATTAGTATGTTCTGTACATTACGGTCGTGGAGATGGTTTCAATGTTACATTAGAACATCTGTCTCCCTTTCTCTCTCTGTGTAGTGTTTTTTTTTATATGAGTGTGTACTGTCTGTGTGCACGTGGAGTGATGAAAAGCGGCAGTGGGTGCTCTGCTCTGCCATGCTCTGCTTCATGCCTTTGAGAAAGGTTCTCTCTCTGCATCTGGAGGTAGGCTGGTAGCCCTCAAGCCTCCATAACTGTCCCGTTCCTGCTACCTGTCCCTCTACAGTGCTAGGGTTACAGGTGGTCATGAAGTTAAGCTTGGACTTTTAGAAATTGAAATACGTTACTCTTGTGTTCAATGTTAGTTCTTGAAAAATTATCTCCATTATTTAAAAAATATTTTGAACATCTCATAATTTGTGTACTTGATTTACATTATTTCCTCCTCCTTACAATCCCTCTCATGTTTCACCATTGCACGTATTTATTATCTTTAAAAACTTAACATTTTTATTGATACTAATAGATATATAAATACAACCTGCTGAGTATATTAGTGTTGCTCATGTAAACATGTGTATAGAGCTGACCACTTGGAACTGGATGACAAATGAGGGTCCATCCATGGAGAAGACAGAGTCTTCCTCTCTCATAAGTCAATAATTTTTAAAGTTTCTTTATCTAGAGTTAGGGCCTGTGAGATTTCTCTCACTGACACTGGTCGTGTTTAAATATCCATATTGTTGATATTGCATGCTTTCAGGTCCCTGTCATCTAAGAAGACATAGTCTTGCAGCAGACATCTGGATCCTCTGGCTCTTACAGTCTTTCCAACCCATCTTGTACTACTTTCCCTGAACCTTAGGTGTGGGGGTTGAGCTGTATCAGATGGGCTGGGAACCGCAAGGCCAGTTGTTCTCTGCATTTGGGTGAGTTGTGGCCTTCCAGTGGTCTTCTTCTGCAGTGAGAAGAAGTCGCCTTAAGGAAGGGCTACTGTATCTAGTTTCTCATTGATATTGCCATCAAAACTCAGGTCTTTATGCTTGAGTGGCACGTGAGTTTAATCACACAGGTATCTCTCCAGCTCCATGATTTTTTTCACTGTATTTTGTTACACCCTTTCCACCTCATTTTCCATGATGACTCCTGAGTCTTTGTGGTAGGGGGGTTGATAAAGATGTTTTGTTTAGGGCTACATACTCATTCTCTTATTCTCAGAACTTTGACCTCCCGTGCATCTCTCTTTGTTGAATGCTGCCCAATACAAAAAGGTTTTCTGACTAATGCTGACTATGCCTAGGTCAATGCACACAGACTTAAAATTTAGAAGAGAACAATTTGACTTTTGACAATGAGCAAAATAACGACAGTAGGCTCTATGTTAGGGTCTATGACCTCCCTACTTTGAGCCTTTGATCAGGACATAATACTAATCCTGAAATCCCTTCTTTTGGAGCAGATCTCAGCAGTTAGTTATGCCATGACCATCCTGACCATAACCATACAATCGTTTGCATTAGTGGACACACATCCCTTTTGGCAGGCCAATACCAGAGTCTGGTGCTCTATGAATTTTTATATGTTGATGTAATTCCTGCTTAAATTGATGGCAGTGTGGAAATAATAAATTATGTACTAAGGATTAAATGGCAATTTAGGAAGAAATAAAAAGTTAACAATTACAACACATATCAAAGATATTTTGTTAAAGATTTTTAATTACTTTTTTCACAAATCCTGATAAACAGATTATTTCTGTTATGTTATACATTTTAAAATGGTATAGAAACTAAGAAAGCTATGACAAATATAATCCTGGTGAACTGTACATATAGAACTGTATGAACAAAAAATTCTCGTGAAAATGTAGTAGTAAATACTGTCATGAATACAGTTAAACAACATAAAATATTGTAGACACGATATTGTGTAATGTATATCCTCTCTCTCTCTCTCTCTCTCTCTCTCTCTCTCTCTCTCTCTCTCTCTCTCACACACACACACACACACACACACACTGCGGGAGAGAAGGGCAAGAGAGGGTCCTGCTTCAGCCCCACTAATGGTGGGTTCACAAGTCTATACCACAGCATTTGGCCTAGTCTACACATATCCTAGACTTAAAGCAAATATGACCAAAACCTCTCAATACATTTTATCTTATTGATGAGTGAATGAAAGATACATGTAAACAACTAAAACACATACTTCACAACAGGCTTATTTTGGTAAACATCCTAATTTGTTATAGGATATAATCATTAAAACATTATAACATTAAAACATTATAACTAATCATATAATCATTATAACAAATTGTTATTTAAAATAAGAGATTTTTAAAAACTTTAAATGATTGTTTGATAGTTTTTGGTGGCATTTTTGACTTACGTGAAACTTGTGAGCTCAGACACTTTGCACATCTCTTTTTCTGCAATTAACGATAACTGAAGCAACTCTCATCAGACTTTTGTCTTACCTCTACATCACTACTAAACTATTATCAAACAGTGCTTATAGACACTGACTTCTTTGGGAGTCAAAACTTTATCAACTTATGTTACTGCTAAATATGTTCATTGTTTTCTAGAAGAAATATTTAGAAAACAACACAAATTTTATTATTAATTTTAAAATGGCATTTAGGAAGGCGTAATTTCTATTCCTGCAGAAGTTATATTTTCTACTTTTGAATAATGCATATACCTGCACATGAAGTAATATGCGACCTGAAGAGGAAACAGATGGATGTACAAGTGCAGAGCACCTGCAGTGCAGCTTGGAAGGTGGAGGCAGTCTGAGGGAAGTGGTCCGGTGCTGGCCTGCTGCTGGCTTTCAGCACACCTGTTCTCTCTTCTTTAGGGTCAAGCATTTACCTTTCCTAGTAGAGCCATTCATTTCCACAGATGTGCACTGCTGTATTGTGTCCACTCTTACCCAGGGCGCCCCACAGGGCACCTTTCCTTTGGTGCTTAAGGAGTTCAAGGAATATTGGGAACACACCATACTTTATTTTATCTTTTTATAACTCTCCCAATAACATTTTTGGTAGAATGTGTTTTCTGTAGTCAAAGGAGAATTACAGATAACTAATTGGATATAAAATAACAGAACATTTTCTGATTGCCATACCTAATGTCAGTGCTGCTAGCCTCATCAGCTTTCTTCATCTTGCTCTTTTTGCAAGATCCAAAGTAAAACTGACATTTCTTTTTATAAAACCACTTAATATGATAGCATGAAAAGCTATTCATATTGAGTTAGAAGCTAAATATATAACCATGAAACAATTTGCATAGCATATACAATAATCAGGATACCCATAATTTCTGAAAGTTCCCACATATTTTTATTTTCTTTGATAACACAACATGAGATTGAACTTAAGTGATGTATGTCATTGGTAGAGCAGTTGCCCGCTGTGGGTTAAAGCCATGGATTAGTTTCTCAGCACTGTGCATGTGATGATAGGGTCTTTCCTGAGACTGATGCTCCAACCAAAGACCATGCATGCAGATAATCTAGAACCCCTGCACAGATGTAGCCCAAGTGGGTTCCCTAGTAATGGGAATAGGGACTGTCTCTGACATGAACTCAGAGGCTGGTTCTTTGATCACCTTCCCCTGAGAGGGGAGCAGCCTTACTAGGCCACAGAGAAATGTAGCCAATCCTGATGAAATCTGATAGGCTAGGGTCAGATGGAAGGGGAGGAAGACCTCCCCTATCAGTGGACTTGGAAAGGGGGCTGGGAGGAGATTAGGGAGGGGATGTGAAATTGTGAGGGAATAAAGGAGAGGGCTACAGCTGGGATATAAAGTGAATAAGCTGTAATTAAAAATATAAAAAACACAAACCTTCCAGGAGTAGTTAAACTGACTTGAGATCATACTCTATAGCTCTAGAACCTCTTGTTGGTGTACAAATGAAACCTTGGCCCTTTGACCTGTGTTTCCTCAAGTTTCCCATAACTTCTATTGTTATCCAGTTAAAGTTCAAATATTATTTTATTATATTGCAATTATTTAAAAATATGTATCTTATAAGTAAGCCTATAGTATATGTAAAATTACTATTCTTATTATAGTCAGAGGCACTGAGACAGACTTTTATACCTTGTCTAGGATGAACAACCAGTAAGTAGGAAAGCAGAAGGCAAATGGGTGCAGACTGACACTTAAGTTGAAGGCTCATCTGAGCTGGTGACACTGCCTTAGAGATGCTGGCCACTTGCCCCGTTTCAGTGGTGTCTATAACCAAATGTGTCCAAAAGTGTCAGTCTTAGTTTAGACTAGGGACTTGAAAGGCATCACATCACAACTGATTCATCAGTTTGTTTCATGATTACCTATTGAGTATCTGTGGCATCCCGGATCTCATTAGGCAGAATGGAGTAATGACTCCGGGAAATGATGGAAGGACTCTCTGCCTCTTGACTTCTGAATGTGAAGGTGTGGCCATTTTCTTAATCATGGTTCAGTGTCTAGATTTGAAAGCAACTTCTAACACTTATGTGAAGTGAGACTTTGGTAATGTTATTTTAATACTTATTTTTATGGGTGGTGGTGGTGGTGTGTGTCTGTCTGTGTAAGTGTATGCCAGTTGTGTGTAGGTGCCTACAGAGGCCAGAAGGGGGCATTTATTCTCCCAGAAATGCTACAGGTGATTGTGAGCTGCATTAAGGGGAACCTGAAGCCAAACCCTGGTCCTATAGAAGAACAGCAAGTGCTTTTAATCACTGAGCCATACGTCCACCCTCCAGTAAAGTTATCTGTCTCACTGTGCCTTGGTTTTATTAAATGCAATACATACATAATAGCAGATTGTGAGTAGGATGTGAAGTTAACAAAGTCAACTCACATACAAACATCATAATAATATTGCACGGGTATTATTTCTTGGGGGAAGGTGGTGTAAAATTCATTAAGAAAAGACACCTTGATTACTGTTCATGGTATCCCCAGCAAAGGCAACTATAAGATAGAGAGATTTCTCTAGTGTTCATTGGCTGTGATTATGTAAGGATAAAATGTGAGCTAATCACATTAAGTTGTTTTATACTAAGAATGAAAATGGCTTGTAATATCAAGTAAGTTTTTGGTGGTCATTAGTGGCAGAGTACTTGCCTAGCATATTCAGACCCTGAGCTCCATCTAGAAAAGCATCCATGCATGTAGACAAACACACACATACACACATGCACGCACACACACAAACACAACGTTCTTAATTACTTTCAAGTGTGAATCTTCTATTAGTCATCATCAATCCTTTCAGATATACTTGCCAGTGTGTCTCCAAAGGGAAGGAAGCTCCTCAAAGCATGTTGGCTGAACATTTTAGTGAGTTTCCATTCTCCATCACTGTACTATTGGATCTTTTTAAAAAACATTTTAATATAATTTTTTTGTGTATTACAATTTATTCACTTTATATCCCAGCTGTAGCCCCACCCTCATCCCCTCCAATCCCTCCCTCCTTCCCTCATCTCCTCCCTGCCCCTCCCCAGTCTATTGATAGTGGTGAAAATAAAGAACAAGACAGGAGCCTACCACAGAGGACTTCTGAAAGACTGTACCCAGCAGGATATTAAAGCAGATACTGAGACTCAGAGCCAAACTTTGAGCAGAGTGCAAGGTATCTTATGAAAGAAGGCAGAGATAGAAATACCTAGAAGGGTCTGGAGTTCCACAAGAAGAGCAACAGATTCAAAAAATCTGGACTTAGGGATCTTTTCTGAGACTGATATTCATGGATTTTAAAAATAATTGTTTTTACTAATTACAGTTTATTCACTTTGTATCCCACCTGTAGCCCCCTCCCTCATTCCCTTCAAATCCCACCTTCCCTCTCTCATCTCCCATGCCCTTCTCCAAGTCCACTGATAGTAGAGGTCCTCCTTCCCTTCCATCTGACCCTGTTCTATCCCATCTCATCAGAACTGGCTGCATTGTCTTCCTCCATTGCCTGGTAAGGCTGTTCTCCCCTCAGGAAGGGGTGATCAAAGAGCCAGCCACTGAATTCATGTCAGAGATAGCCCCTGGCAGCTCAGTTTCCTAGTACCATTGGATCTTAACCTTCAGCAAGTTAATACACAGGTTAACCCCACTGAGTACCACATGACAGGTTGAATCTTTGCCAGGCAATTTTTCTGCATGATTTCTTGTCACTGTACAATAAATGCCATTACCTATTTATAGAAGAAAAATGAAATTTACTGGGGTGAGACTGATTCTCAATCAAGGGGTAGAGTACACACAGAAATTAAAGTTCTTGTAATGTTTTCATCTATGAATCTCTTGTAACTTTACTCTCTCCCTAATGAGTATTTTATAGCTATCTGTGAAGAATACAGAGCAGTGTCTTCTGTACTTTCTTACCTGGTTGAATGCTTGGTATTACGTGATCTGTGTTCCCATACTATATGTGACCAACAGTGTGAAGTAGTGCTTCTTACCGTGGTTCAAAACAGATTCACTGATGTTCAGGTGTGGTTTGTAAATGTCATGATCACATTAAATGTTGAGATTTATATAAGACCTACATGTTCTGCTGTGGCATTCAGTATTTTTGTGGTTAATAAGGTCATATGAGGACACGCATGTATACTGGAATGGCTATAAAATACATTTATTCAAACAATCACTCATTATCAAACTGTATACATTTGAGGATTCATTTGCTCTCATTTCTGTGAAGGAGTAGGGAGATATAATCTTCTTAACCCACAGGTCTCTTCCAGTTCTGGTCATTTCTGCTCTGTCATAACCTCACGAGACATGAAATGCTACATCTGGGAGGTATGGATGCTGGTGGTGCTCTGCATTCCCAGAAGCAGATAATAAGCTAAGGGACTTTCCAGATACAATCATATAGTGCTCAATAGAGAGACAGCTATGTGCAGGGCATGCGACCCTTTGTCTTTCTTCACAATGGCCATTTTTGTGATTCTCAGGTAGGTGACTGAAACATCTGGAGCTCCAAAATCAAGTGGTAAGATTCTGCCATTAGATTAGAAACCCAGCTCTACATTATAGTTGGAAGAAGGAAAACCTATGCTTCCTTCTCTCCTCTTGCCTTTTCCTCTTGGTCTAGGAAACATCCACTGCTCTCTGTATCTGAAATTGTTTTCTTGGAAACAGTACTCCATGAGACTGTATTATGAATGCAGACTTTATGAAGACAATATCCATCCCATTCTTTTCTAGGGAAAAAAAATCTAGTATTAAGGATACAATAAAAGAGCTTAGCAAAGAAGCGTGCATAATGGATGGTCTAAGGGGAGGGGAGATAGCACTCATAACCATCAACCATGTGTCACCAGAGATGGTATCGCATCAAAAGCCTGTAAAAATAAGTTTTTTTCCCCTTTAATGAAGAAGCTCTTACCATGGACCAATGATGCGGTGTTTCGGGTATGAGGGCCTGAAGGTGAAATGGTATGAAGTGTGTGCTTGAAAAAGCACTTAGGGGCAGCAGTTTTATCTAGTGTTACCTGATTAATGTAGTAGGCAATGGAAAAAGGTGTTGACTAGGTGTTATTTGTGACTGAGTTTTAATCTCAGGTGTAAGGATGAGATCATGCAGAGAGAATTGTATGCATGAAGGCAATGTTGTTACTTAGAGAAGTGACTATTAATTCCATAGCTTTTAGGAACTAAGCACATGTTGATTATGAACAAAATTGTTAAGAATGTACTTTCAGTAAATCATAATGTTCAGGGAGAAAAGTGATGTCATTAGCTGAATGTGAAAAAAAAGTGAGAAAGAGGTAGAAAGGAAAGAAGACAGTGTAAGCATAGCTAGTGAATGCCTGAATGGTTATCACTATGGATGGCCACTTTAAGAGACAGGGTCTTGCCATAGAACTTACTTATGCCCAGGACTTCCAGTGTCTCAATCTCTGCCTCTGAATGATTATGACTGGTATGAGCCACAACATTGGATAGCTACTTTTCTGGCCATTTATCCTTCATATGGGTAAATGGGTGGAAGCCCAGGAGCAACTGGTCTACAAGACCAGGGAGCTTATAGTGTAGAGGCTCAGTTCCACCACAGTGCAGACAGAAGAAAATATCACAGTCTGATGAGCAAATGTTTTCCATCAAAAGAGCGCATAATCATTGAAGATCTTGAGACTAATAGAGTTTTTTTGTTGTTACTAGAAAAGACTAGTTCCAATGTATTGTAAACTGAGGTCACAGCCTTAAAGGTAAGAAAAATAAATAGACATGTGAGAAGGAGGGCAAATGTCTATATCTAGATAAATTCAGTGGGACAACTCAGAGTTTTCAGAAGTCTGTACAATGAGAGGCAAAGTTGAGCACTATCAGGATCAAAGCTTCTCTAAAGCCAAAAACTACATAAACGTGACAAAGAACATAATATTGGCCTCAGACCATTCTCGAAGTTGTTAATTTATTTTCTTTACAGGGTAGACGTCTGACATCTTTGAGGGAGTTCTAGAATGAGAGGTGAAGCCCACAACAGCTCTGAGTTGCCTCCCTTCATCTTGACAGGACTGCCAGGGCTGGAGACCTCCCAGCATTGGCTGTTTCTGCTCCTTGGTGTTCTCTACACTGTCTCCATAGTGGGCAATGTCCTGATCCTTTTCATCATCAAGGA
>JAQQSO010007770.1:0-10401 GCA_028658305.1 Pachyuromys duprasi | reverse complement strand
TCTCCGTTTTTGTCTTCTTTATGGAGTCTAATTCTGTTTTCATGCTTTGTATCGTTTCCTTCATCTGATTGACTGTGTCTCCTATTTTGGTTGTTTCCTCTCTGTCTAGCTTTAATTGTTCCTGTATGTGGGCAGTTAAATCCTTCTTAATTTCCTTGAGGGCCCTGTTCATTTCCTCTTTTTGTGCCTCCTTTTGTTCCTCTAATATCTGCATAATTACAGCTTTAATATAATTTTTCTGTGTCTCCGCTGCATTAATATCTCTATTGCTTTTGGGTGTTTCTGGTGGGTTCCTGGTGTTCTGATTTTTGTTGGGTGAGTTCTTATGCCGATTTCTGGGCATTTGTTTATATATAATCAAGGAGCTATTTGTGCTTCAAGGCTGAACTTCAGACTGGAACTGTCAATCTCTTGTGTCAGGAGTATTCTTCAAGAAGATCAGGGAGTTCTAGTGGTTTGATAGTGTGTGTTGTGCCTCAGTTGAACTCTCTTGTGGGATCTGTGTGCCTAGCTTTGTGCTCTGTGCTAGAGGCTGTAAGCATCACAGGCTGGTCTCCCCTCTGGTCTGGAGGTTTGGCTCTTCCCTCTTTGCCAGAGGCTTTGTGTCCCCCTTTGATATGACCGCTGGGGGTGCTGCTCTGGTCAGGAGGCTCTGAGCTCTGCCCTGAGCTTGCTGCTAAAGGCTCTCTTCTGGACTGGAGCCTTGGCGCCTCCTTCTAGGTCAGGGGCTGTGTACCACAGTCTGAGATGGTATTTGGGGCACCTAGATCTGGACCTGATACTATGGGTCCCAATCCGGGGTGGTGGCTGGGTGTGCCTACGAGTGTGGGTCTGACCGGTGTAGCCCACAGTATTTGGGTGAAACTCAGTCTGTCTGAGGTACTGTGTGCTCCACCCCAAGATGGCGGTTTAGGCGCCCAGCCTGGCTGTGTGCAGCCTGTCTCCCTCTGGAGTTTTTCCTGGGAATAGCTGGGTATCCCTTGGACTTTTCCATTTGATTTCCCCACTGTAGGAATTCTGCTCACCTGACAGTCGCAAAGGCTGGTGTTTTAGGTCCGAGATCTCAGTCTCCTGGTTGCTGTGCCTACACTACTGTCCTGCTCTTCAGACACAGTGTCCTCCTGGGGCAGCCATCTTGGATCTCTCTCTATGTTTATATTCTAATTGTTTTTCTTTTTAAATTTTATGTTAGTTGTAGAATTACTTTACAAAATTATTTCAAAATGTCATAAGGTAAGTTCATATTTTATGATTTTTCCATTTTCTTAATATTTAATTTGCTTTTATATAAATCCCAGTCTTCTAGGTGTGCATGACCTCATGTGACCTGTCTCTCCTGTCATTTTGGCCTTCCCTGCCTCCTGTTCCCAAGATGCTTCTGGCTGCTAAACACTCTGAAAGTTGAGAGACATTCTCTGTTGTCTCTCATTTTCCCCGTCTTGTATACCTAGTTTTAAAAAAATTATTTAAAATTGTTTTTTCAAGTAACAAGTCTGAAAATTAATTTTTAAATAGATATGCATCACGAAAATAGTCATTTGATTAACCTTAAAATTATTCATCACAGTATTTTTAAATTTAATTTATTTAATTTTCTTTATTCACTTTACATCCTTGTTGACACCACATTCCTCTTCATCTCGTGTTGCCTCTCAAGGCAGTCCTGCCAGCAGGCAGCCATAAAAATCTGGAGAGTGAGTCTTTGTCCAATACAGTCCCTACTTCCCTTACTAGAGGACCCACATGAGGCCCAAGCTGCCCATCTGCTTCATCTTTATAGGAGGCATAAGTCCAACTCATGCATGGTCATTAGTTGATGCTTCAGTCTCAGCAAGTCCCTCTGGGCCCTGGCTAGTTGGCTCTGTTGGTCTCCTTGTGAAGTTCCTGTCCACCCTGTGTCCTTTTCTGTTTCCTCACACTTTTCTACAAGACACCCTGTGCATCACCCACCATTTGGCTGTGAGTCTCAGCATCTGTTTGAGGTGCTGCTGGGTAAAATATCTTAGAGGACAACTCTGGCAGGATCCTGTCTTCAAGCTTAGCAGAATATCATTCATAATGTAAGGAATTGGTACTCTCTGATAGAGTGGGTCTTTGGTTGGTACAGGCATTTGTTGGGCATTCCTTCAATCTCTGCTTTATCTGCTCTATCTTTATATGTGCACATCTTGAAGGCAGAGCAAATTTTGGGTGAAACGTTTCTTTGTTTTTGTTTTTAAAATTATTATTATTATTATTATTATTATTATCATCATCATTATTATTTGCATGGGTTGGAGTTCCCCTCCCTCTGCTAGGAGACTAGTCTAGTTGGAGGGTGTCCTCTTCAGACTGTATGGCCTCTGCTACTAGGAGTCTCTGCTTGAGTACCCCTCATATCTTCCAAGGAACCTACCCTGACTTAGTACTGCAGCTTGTCACAGAGATTACCGCAGCCTCAGGTTTTCTTTTCTCTATAGTCTTTCTGTCCTCTTGTCCTTGCTTTCCCCAGGTCTATCTTCTACCCTCTTAACTTTCTGCACCCCCTTTCCTACCTTGTCCCCTCCCTTCAGCCACTACCTCTGTCTATTCAGTTTCCCCTTCTGAGTGAGATTTGTGTAGCCTGCCTTGGATCCTCTATGTTACTTATCTTCTTTGAATTTATTTTTAAAAATTGCCTGAATGATACCCCACTGAGTTGCTTTTTCTGACATCAGCATGCTTAAATAGTACCACCCATCCCTGGTTACTTACTTCCCAATTATTCCATGGTATTTCCTGTGTAGTGATTACCATCATCAATGCCATTCATGCTCATTCACTTCAGTACTTGATAACCCCTCCTGACAAGGTTAAACCACATTGCTGTGAGGCTTTGCCTCTTGATTTCCTGCCAGTCACCAGAGTAGGAGACAGTGCTGTACTTGATAGATTGTGGGATACACTGGGTGTATGAATAGATGGTGTCTTTTTTTTTTCAAGCTTCAACAACTGCCTTCACACCCTTGACACAACTACTTATACAAAACAATTGGGTAGATTTTCTTCTGGTGATTATTTGACTGCTGGAGAAAATCACTAGAGTAATAAGTTGTGACATCTCCAACTGAGCACCAGAATCATGGGTCAGAAGAGTGAGATCCCCTCTGAGGCTCAGCTCCCTTGATCTCAGCTCTCAATCCCATTTTTGGTCACACAGCTATGACTGGCAGTTCTGCCATCTGTGATCCTCCAGGCAACTCAGCAAAAGGATGGAAGCAGAGTACACAGTTAAAAACAGTCAAGCAAATGGCATTCACTGCTTGGTAGCTCAGCTCTTTCCACTGAGAAGTAGCTAGACAGACAAAGTGATCTGAAATAATGGTCCCATGCATGGTTGATGATACATCATCACCTGCAGGTGACACAATTATCTATGTGATACCTATCCCAATCCCACTGTCAGAACCTGATGACCTCATTAAAACAAATGGCATGCACCAATAGAACCCCTGTTGGAGGCTTCTACTCTTTAAGACTGGGAACCTACTTCTCACTTGCAACAGCCAAATGATCATGGGTGGAAGCTTTGTATTACCAAAGTTAACTGTAGATAACAGCCATGCATGTTAAATGCATAAATTGGTAGAGTAATAGCTGAAAGATAAAACTAAAATTAACTTCATGTCATATTCTTCAGTGATGGAAAAGGCCTGGAGAGTTTACATAATAGGCAAGAATAAAACATTATACCACAGTATAATAAGAGAGACCTTACTGTTTTATTTGCTCTGAGATCAGAATATTTTACTGCCTAGTCCTAATTACAGTTATGTGATACTAGTAAAAAATACAGACTGCTAAGCTTCACTCTAAAAGTATTAAGTGAAAGTCTTTTAAAATGAACTCCTGGAATCTGCATGTTTCTAAACTTCATACAATGAGACATTTAGCAAACACTAACACTAGAAAACAACACATACATAGACTCAGGGATCCTTTGGGCGGTAGACTACAGTTCAGTGTTTATAATCATGGTGCTTAGTATAAATTGTGTACCTTTTAAAAGCCTCACTTTTTGGATCAACAACACTGTGCTGATCTTTTTGACTGAACACTTGACTTCACAGAGAGAAATATTACAGAGAATTTTGCAGAGAATACAGGGCAATCCAACTGAGTCTTGTGGTTTTTGCTGACTTGTCCCAATCTTCTGAATTGTGCTGATTTGTGTTGTTGCTTGGTGTTGGCCTTTGGATTGCTGGTATCTGGACAACGAAGAGTGGACTCATCCCAAAGAACTACTTCTGAAAATGTCTACAACCCTCTTTACCTAATAACCTTCTTTCTCCTCTACTGCTGGTCAGTGTGTAGAAGGAAAGTAAAAGTAATTAGGAACTCTGAATAAAGTAGGTTTTATGAAAAATCTAATCCTTCTTGGAAGGATGATAGAGGATGGTCTTTAATATCAACCTTGTACCATATATAGTCATACATGGGTACATATGTGCACACATATATTTGGAAACCCATACATGTATACCACACACACACATATATATATATGTGTATATATTTAGTATATATGTATATACTAAAGCATATTGTAAAGGTTAATAATGGTGTGGACATTAAGTCATGCAAAGTATGCAACTAAGTGCCTGAAAAATAAATGCTCAGTAAAACTGGCTATGGCTTTTATTAAACACATGTTTTTCATTTTTTAAATAAATGAAAGCCTTTGTTATTTTGAGAGTTTATAACAATACTTGTAGAATCACAGGTCATGAGTTTGAGAGGAAGTTGGAGTGGAGGGTGGAAGGAGTTGGGAAGAGAAGAGAGCGTACTATAGTACTGAGATACAAAATAACAATCACAAGCTTTATTTAATTATTATTATCTGATACATCTTGTTTACCCTACAAAATTAGCTCACACAGTAGCTGTAACATCCTGCCCCCAGTACAAACATCATTAACATTAACAGGAGGCTGGTTGGAGATGAAAAAATTAAATCCAACCAGATATGTTAAATAAAAAGCTGAAGGCAGAATCCAAAATAATCTCCCATAAATTCCATTATCCTCAAATGTTACCAAATCTTTAAAGTGAATTTGAAAAATAATCTGATAGGTGATGGTGATGCAAGACAACATTTGAGAATAATTTAGGGGTCTATTAGTTCATTTTTCTGCTGGTGTGATCAAAGCAACTTGGGGAGGAAAGGGTTTATATCTTTTCATTTTTTAATTTACAAGTCACAGCTCTTTACTAAGGGCGGTCAAGGCAGAAGCATGGAGCTAGGAACCGAAACAAAGACCTTAGAGGAATGAGAGCTCACCTGCTTGTTCTCCATGGATTGCTTAACTAGCCCTTCTATACAACCCACCTGCTCAGATGTAATAGTGCTCACAGTGGGTTATCAAGAACATACCCCATGCATCTGCCTACAGGTCAATATGATACAGGTGTTTTCTTGATTGATATTCCCTCGTTACCATGACCCTTGCTTGTGTCAGGATTTAAGAAATCTAAGCAGTACAGGGACAAGTAATGGAAGGTTTAATTGAAAGTTATAATGTTGCTGTGAAAATAGGAAGGCAGTTTTCCGAAGAGTAAGGTTAAATGAATAATTGTTCTTACTCACATATACATTTATATCTATCAGGCACGTGTGTGCACACACAAACACACACAGATATAGCTCACGTAAACTACGATCAATTGCAGGCTGCATTTCATTGATGCTCAGTTTCTACCACAACTTCACATGCTCTGGTTTTGGGTTTTTTTGTTTATATATATATATATATATATATATAATTCTTCTCTGTCATTCCCAAATACATAGTACTGATGCCTGTTTTTCTCTTCTGTTACCATAGTGTTCCCTGGAAAAAATTACTTTTATGTATCAAGTTTTAGTGTAGAAATTGACATGTAGAAAAGACATAAAATCCAGACAGACATGATCAACTTAAATTATTTTGTTAATCACACCATCACAATCCTAAGTAACACTTCAGTTTAGGCAGAGCATGATGCTTTGAACTTTTGTTATGAAGGCTAAGTGTGCCATATGTAAAGTATGCTGCATGGCAGCTGGCACATATTGAGAGTCAATAGGTGGTAGCAAGTACAAAAATGACATAGGATGATCAATCTCACTGTAGATGTGTGTTAACAACTTATATAAAAAGTACTTATGGAGTATGTTCAGTGTCTGCTCCTACTTTTAGAAAAATCTGGAAACAGCCCAAAGTTTATACAGTGTCCCTGTCAAAAAAACCAAAAATATCTGTAGACAGTGTAAGCACTATCAAGCTTTTCCTGATCCCAGTATGTTGGTGTGCAAGATTCAAGAGATTTGTGCTTGCTAAATGTTCTCCCAGACTGAGCAGGAGCACACAACTATAACTTATTATAAGCTGTGTTTGTAGTCATGGAAGCCTAATCATGACAAACCCAAATGCAAGTCAAGTCCCTTGGGTGCTGGAGAAATGAGTCCACAGTGTTGACCATAGCGAAGAGCTTCTCTTTCAGAGGACTGGAGTTCAGTTCCTAGCTGCACATCAGGCATCTCACAAACACCTGCAACTCTAGCTCCTGTGGCCTGAAAGACTATTCCAACTTCCAGGGGCACCTTCATTCACCACACACACACACACACACACACACACACACACACACACACACACACACACACACACACACACACACAGGAAAGCAACCTTTAACAAACAGAAAGCAGCCTCAGAGAGGGCTGAACCATCAGGGTCCTCAGATCTCATACTTAGGTAGTCAACCTCTCTGGAACTTTAGAGTTTACACAATTTGCCGGCCCCTTGCTTTGTGTTAATACAGTCAAGAAAAGTACTGTGCAGCTGCTAAGTCCATCACATTTGAATATTAGAAATTGTCCAAGGAGAAAAGTGATGGCGAAGATTCAGTTTTTTTTGTGAGAGCTTTTCTCCTTCTGGGACTGGGATTCCTTTGGCTGCATTTGCCCTTTGTGACACTTTCAGAGAAAAACGAAGTAGTCTTTGTGATGTTTGGAGAAAAAAAAATATCCCAAAGCACCATAGTTGGTTGTTGGAGACAGAAATCATGGTGCACATTTATAAATATCAAGTCTTCATTAACTGAGTATTCAAACAATTAGCATAATTGGAATGCGTAGAGATTAAACATGTTTCCCAGTAGAACAACCACTGTATATTTTGGATGTATACATGATGGATATTTATATGTAGATACATATGTTTGCGTGTGTTTTAGGGTTACATTATTGAGTAACAAAAACAACTTCAAAAATACAAACTTACTAATCTGTAACTCACATACTCGAGGGGACAGTCTCAGAGGGATACACATGTTAGCAGAAACACTCTTTGAATAGATGACTTAATCACTGATCTAGGAACAAATTCTTTTAATTATGTTGTATAATGTTTAAATTTTGTTATTTTTTTCTTTAAAGCTCATGTTAAGTTTGCATTCCAAAAAAATAATGTCTCTCATGATGCCCATTTGAAGATTTATATTTGAAGAGATAGCAATTGCCTACACATTTTTCCTCTTTCTATCATTAAAACATAGTCTTTTCTTACAAGAAACGTCTTATAAAACGCCCAAGAACACACTTTCATGGTGTTTTTAAATAATTTTCTGTGGAGCCCTTAGAGACTGACAGCCTCGTAGGAAGAAAATATATAGCATTCTTATTGGAAATTAAATAGAACTCCTTAGAATTTCTGAAATTGTCAGGAGGCTTTACGAAAAAGACATTCTTATGCAGAAACTGCAAGTCCTTTTGTTGTTTTAACTTGTCTGTCTAATAATTCCCAGGAGATTAGCTTCATTGAGATAGTGGAATAAACAGCAATGAATCAGGTCAGTTTCCTTTAATATTTATCTAAATATCCTGTGAGGTGTATTGACCATCATTTATGTCCCTTCAAGGTTGTTTGACTTCATTAACCTCCACAGTATTCAAATTAAACACAAAGATATTAATTCTGTCTTTTGTGTCTGATTTTCTTAAACAGTCGAACTATGAAAATTTCAGTGAAATTTCTATGAAAGCATTGTTGAAATTTGCAAGGGTATTTGTTTTAAAATGTCCATATATTTAAAATAACAGTGTATCACATTTTTCTTTATTAAAACACCAGAACTATCCATTTTCTTTTATGTGTTTTATAAAGAACAACAACAAAAAAATCTTTACTCTTGTCAAATAATTTTGAAAGACTACATAACAGAAAGTCACAATCCCAAAATTCTCTTTGAGCAGTTATAAGATTGTGATGAAGTTCTGAATTTGAGCAGAGTTGTAAATGCTGGTTATTATTGTTATTATTATTATTGGGTTTTACATATGCTTAGTACAATGATCATGAATTTAAACATTAAATGTCATTTCTTCGCTATGGTATGACCCCTTGCTGTAATAAAATTTTTATGATATAAATGCCTCATGGCACTATCTATGTTGCACAATAGATCTTGCTTTGGTTAGAGCTTCTGAAGACTGAGAAACTAGAATTTTTATTTTCTGCTGTTTCCCAATGTGAATACCTAATCTAGATGGCAGGAAACAAGAGGAAAACTATGTGAACATGAGGAGAATTTAATGGTCCTTTTTTCTTACTGGACTTCCTTCTCTTTTTCTCATTTCTTTTATTACCCTCTTCATCAACCCACTCTCCTGTAAATGTCAAGTTGCTCTAGAAAGATGTTCAAAATGGAGACAGTAGATTAGATTGCCTATAGTAAGGGAAGCACTGTCTGATATGTCAGAGAATTTAATTCCTGCTTAATACAGAAGAAAATCCAAATTTATAGTTTGGGGGTCATGATGGGGCTTGAATCTAAGTCCCATCTATACTATACAAGTACTCTACCAAGGAGTTGCAATTGTCATACCTTAAAGTTTAAAGTTTGTTCTTTGCCTCTTGAAATTCACTAACATCACTTTCTAAACATTAAGAACGTTAAGATAAGGAAAAAAAATAGGGACCTCTAAGATGGTTTAGTAATTACAGGCACTGCTGCCAAGTGTGATGATCTGAGTTTAATACCAGGGCCCCACATAATGAGAAGGAACTAGCATGCACACGCACACACACACACACACACACACACACCACAACACACACATGAGAGATATATAGATATTAGATAAATAGATAGATAAATGATAATTTTAAGAGAGATAGAAATAATTAAATTAATCAAGGGACACATAAATGTTAAAATTTAATGACCTATGAGAATAAAAGGAAGCCAAACCTAAGAAACTGCTTAACTAAATCAAACCATTGCTAGATACATAGCACAGAAACCATGACACTATTAATTGATACTCTGCTTTGCTTGCAGACATGAACCTAGCATAGCTGTATTCTGAAAGGATTCATCTAGCAGCCTAGCAGAGGCCCACAGACAAACAGTAGGCAGAGCTCAGGGAGTCTTGTGGAAGAGGCAGGAAAGGATTGAAGGAGTCTGCGGTATCAAGAACACCACAATAAGACTTACAGAGTGAAGCGATCTGGGACAATGGGGGAAGACAGACTGAACCATCAACCAAAAGAGCATGCATGAGATGGACCTGTGCATCCTACACATGTGTAGCAGATGTGCTGCTTAGTCTTCATATGGCTCCCCTAACAATTGGATCAGGCCTGTCTCTGACTCTGTTGCCTTCATTTGGATCCCTTTCCCATAGCTGGGCTTCCTTGTCTGGCCTCAGTGGGAGAGGATACGTTTATTTCTGCTGTGAAATGATGTACCAGCATGAGTGGGTACGAATGGGGAGCATCTTCTCCTCTGAGGAGAAAGGGAGCAAGAAATGGGGAGGGAGAGAGTGTGAGGGTAGGACTAGGAGGAGAGGAGGGAGGTACTGGGATCATGTTGAAAAGTGGTAAATAAGTTAATTTAAAAACAAAACAAAATAGTAATGAAAACTGGCTTTGTGTATATAGGCATATTTACTCCATTTACATAAATTTAAAGGCTTACGTATAATAAACTGTCACAATGAAAAAATAGAGAGGTGTTACATTGCAGGATATAGTGACCTGTCCTAAGGGTCAGGGGACAGGGTAGTGACAGTACATTTGTGGTACAGCAGGCATTGGGGGAGACCCTCAACAGCCCTCCACCAGATCTGCAGCAGGGACACAGTGATAATAACTTCTAATGTGCTAATATTGGAAGAGAGGAAATTTAATTAAAAAGGAATTAAATTAATGATGTATTGGCAGAAGGAATGCTCAGTGTTAATTTGGTGTAATAGCAAATGAGACTGATGTGAAATACAACCATTTGTTAAAGGAGGTCTCCAGCTAGATTTTTCCTTGCTCTGCTTGAAATTGCTATGGTCTTCCCATAGTAGAACTGAGTGAAATTTAGTTAAGAAAATGGCAGTAGTAATGTAGT
>JAQQSO010007769.1:0-10401 GCA_028658305.1 Pachyuromys duprasi | reverse complement strand
CTGGGCTTCGTGCTCTGTGCTAGAAGCTGTGAGCACTGCAGGCTGGTCACCCTTCTGGTCTGAAAACTTTGCTCCTCTCTCTGTGCTAGATGCTGAGTGTCTTGCTTTGAGATGTCAGCTGGGGGCTCTGAGCTCTGCCTTGGGCTTGCTGCTAAGGGCTCTCCCCCGGACTAGAGATTTGGCGCCCCCTTCTGGGCCAGGGGCTTTGCACCAAGGTCTGAGATGATATTTGGGGCACACACAGTAGTTCTGGATTGGTTCCAGGCGCTGCCGAGCAGTGTGCATCAGCTGTATGCAGGCCTGTCTGAAATGGTGCCCAAGGCCTTCTCAGACCGGGCCGTGGACACACACAGGGACTGAGGTGGTCGCTGGCGGACCTGTGCATGCAGGCCGGTTAAAACTGTCTCCTAGGCCCTCCTAGTCTGAGGTGTTTCCGGAGGACGCAATTGGTGTGCACCTGTGGAATGCCAGCCGGTAGAAGCAGAACTGCCTGTGGACACACACACACCCACCCATGGACTGAGGTGGTCGCTGGCGGGCCTGAGCAGTGTGTGCCCCGCAGTGTGCAGGCCAGACAAAACAGTCTCCTAGGCCCTCTCAGTCTGGTTTGTGTACCCACACGCACACACGGACTGAGGTGGTTTCCGGCGGAAGTGAATGGTGTGTGCCTGGTGTATGCCCGCCGGGTCTTTCTGACTGGCCTGTGGACTCCCACACGGACTGAGGTGGTTATTGGTGGACCCGCAGTGTGCAGGTCAGTCAAAACGGTATGCGGTTCCTCCTCCGTCTGGCCCAGAGGCTGTGAGACCCAGTCTGGTATTGGGGCTGCGGGCGCCCAATGCGGCTGCTAGTTCAGATCAGAGCTGTGCAGCGCTGGTCACCCGGAGATTTTTCCGGGGAATAACTGGGTGTCCCTAGGATTTTCCCACTTGATTTCTTGCCGTAGGAGTTCTGCTCACGTGGCAATCACAAATGCTGGTGTTTTAGGTCCCAGAGTTCAGTCTCCTGGTCGCTGTGTTGTTTTTGCTGTCCTACTCCTCAGACACAGTGTCCTCTCCTGGCAGCCATCTTGGATCACCTCCCGAGACTTTCTTTGGTATTGAAATTTTTATGAAGTATCACCTGCCTCAATATTTTGTAAACATTGTTCTGTATCATCTTCTGATTGGTTGAATAAAGAACTGAGTGGCCTATAGCAAAGGCAAGAGAGAATAGGCAGGACTTTGGTCAGAGATAAGGACTCTGGGAAAGAAGCTCATGTATAGGAGTTTCCTGCCAGACACAGGGAAAGAAGCAACAGCTGGGACTAAGGCTGAGAAAAGGTAATGTACTATGTGGTGGGATGTAAGCCAGGCCAGTATTGATGGGTTAGAATAGCTGAAAATCTGCTAAGCCATAGTGCCTAAGCTAATAATAAATATATGAGTCTTTGTGTCATTATTTGGAGGCTGTCGTCCGAAGAAAATCCCATTTTATTTGGCTCCTAACATGGGCCACCATTAAAACTATATGTATTTTCTGTGCTTTCTCCAGCTCTGAGTAATGACATGGAGACTTGTATTATTTATAATAGCTTTAGGTCTTAGCTTACTAGCTCTTATAACCTATATTAACCCATTTATATTCATCTATGTTCTACCATGTGTCTCTTAACCTCTCCTCAGTTTCATATGTCCGACTTCTTCCATGTCCTGTGGGCAAATCCTGTGTGTCTCAGATGTCTTCTCCAGAGTTCCCATTTCTCTGGAAGTCCTGCCTTCCTTTCTTGCCTTTTCTATAGGCCATCTATCTCTTTATTAAAACCAATCAGAAAGTGTTGGTGGGAGTGTTTCTAAAATATGATGCAGCCAAAGAATAACAGCACCAAAGTCTGGACTGTACTCAGATCTCTGCCTGTACAGAAATCAGCATTTGATTTACACAAGGACACTCTTTACACAGTGTATAAAAAGATCATCCTAACAGGTGTCTGGAGAAAATGTGAAGCTGTGAGTAACAGTGCAAAGAGGTGAGGGTAATTTGGAGAGATATGCCTGAAGCATACATTAATCCTTAAGATAGGAGTGTTCAATGGGATATCTTTGTAGAAGCTAGCATTCACTGAAGTATATCAAGCCAGCAACTCTTTCAGGTGGTGAGGATTTGTCAAGCGGCACAGAGAGCGATCAGTGCTTATGCCAGCGGTTCCTACACAGCTGACATTATGGTTAATACTGAGGTCACTCTTCTGGGTTCTTCCCATCCTACAAGTCTTGTGGTATGGCTTCATTTGTGGAAGAAGAAAATGAACCACAGAGATACTAAATAGGTGAGACAGGCCTGTCATGTAAACGGTAAATATTGACGTCGGAGTCTAAACCTTAACTCCTCAGTGCATGTTGTCCATCAGTAGATGCAGGCCCTTGTAAGAATGCAGTGCAGGCTTGAATACCGACAGGACTTTGTAAACACAGATCCACGAACAGCATTTTGTAAATGAGGAAACTCAGAGAACTTACAGGTGAAAGAAATGTCAGAACTGTGGTTTATTGGATGTCAAATCTCCCTGGCTCATATTCTGACACAAGAGACATGCATAAATCAGAGTGAGCAATAGAAATCCAGATTTTTACCTGAGTTGAAGTTTGCCCCTACCAACCATTTGGGATAAAATAGGTACTAGCAGCAAGATCTACTTTTTAAGATTTGCAGAGGATTGACTGAGACAATGTGTGTAACTACATAAGAAATACCAGAATTGCAAATACCATAACAGCAAAAAGTCAACATTACTGGAAGAGGGAAATAAATCACACACAGGTTTTAGAAAGGGATATCACAATATAATCAACACCCAGATCTTGGATTGTATGATGGCTCATCTCCATCATCAACTTGACTCGATTTGAAATCACCTAGGAGACACACCTCTTTGTGTGTGTTTCCAGAGAAAAACTTATGTGAGGAAGGAAGACTCAGTCCAAGACCATTAAAAAAAAGGAAAAAAAAAGAAAGAAAAGAAAAGAAAAAGAAAGAAGCCAGCTGAACACAAGTATTTATCTCTCTTGGCTTCCTGATGTTGAGTGCAGTGTGGACAGCTGCCTCATGGTCCTGCCAACCATGACTTTCTTTCTGAATAGGTTGTACCCTCAAACCATGAGAAAATAAATAAACAAATCTTGCCTCCCTAAGTGCTTTTGTCAGACATTTTTTAACAGCAACAAGAAAAGTAACGACTCCAGATTCTAAATGCCTTTCTCTAACTAAAGATGTCTTTCCTATAAACATACCATTATCTCAAAGCAAAAGGTTTAAAGCATAACTAAGATGCTTAAAAATTATAGGTGACTTGTGTAGGTAGCATAACAGAAAAATAAAGGATCATTATGTAGTTTAAATTAATGATGAATTAATAAAAGCAAAGTGAGCCATGAGAGAAATTTTCTCTCAATCACAAGAACAGAGACTAGAAATTTCATTGTTTTTCCTCACTTGGAGTCTTAAGAGCATAGGGGGATCATGACAGCAAATATCATTTTCGTTTATTTCAGCCTATTGGCAGATGAATGGAAAATTATCTTGGAATGTACAGATGTAGTGGGTGGACTCATGATGGGGAAACCCAAGGACTTAATGAAGCAATGTGTAAAAATTCAGTGGGTGTGTTTGGACAGGAACACAGACATGGAGCCCAGTGCTCAGGATTGTGGTTACTTGGGCCTCCTGTGGCTTTGATCAAGGTTTGATACTAATTAGTACCAGTGAACCTGGTGTTCGTGGACCTGTGTTGCCTCCTCAATAGTTTTTTTTCGAGAGTCTATAATAGGATTGGGACTTTGGACTGAGAAGCAGTCGAACCATTGCCCTATAAATTTTTGAGTTAGTGTGGGGCTGGACAGGAGTGAGAAACAATATACCAAAGTAAGTTCTCTCTTCTTCCTCCTTTTCCCTCCTTCCCTTCTTCCTCCTTCTCCTCTTTTTTCTTCTTTCCATTCTCCCTAGTTCACCCCATTCATCTTCCTTCTCTTTCCATTTCTGTGTTGAAACAGGATCTTGCTTTGTAGCTTCACTCTTGAACTTGTAATCTTCTTGTCTCAGCTACCCAAGTTCAATGATGCCACATACTGCTGCCTTAAAAGTTTTTAAAATAGAAATTAGTGGATTTTAAATTAAACTTAATAATTATTTTTATTTATGTGTGTATGTGACTGCTTGTCTATATGTCTGTATGTACAGTCTGTGCATTTATGTGCCTGAAGAGAGCAGGAGAGGGCAGTAGATCCCCTGAAACTGGAGTTATAGATGGTTGTGAGCCACAAAATGGGTGCTGGGAACAGAATCCTGGTCTTCTACAAGAGCAGTGGTCTTAATTGCTGAGCCATCATTCCCATCCTTGACACTGAAGTTTTTGATGATTCTTTTATTTCTCAATAGATTTAACTCTTCCCCAGGAGTCTGAAATAGACAATGAGAGTGAGAGAATAAGAAAACTTACCTGCGTGAAAACTCAAAAAATTTAATGCTTCTCTAAATATGAGAGAAAATGAGAGTTGAGTCATGTTGTTTAAATTTATTTTTTATTTATTACAATTTATTCACTTTGTATCCCAGCTGTAGGCCCCTCCCTCATCCCCTCCCACTTCCATCTTCCTTCCCTCATCTTCTCTCATGCCCCTTCCCCTTTGCACTGATAGGAGAGGTCCTTCTCCCGTTCCATCTGACCCTAGCCTATCAGGTCTCATCAGGACTGGCTGCACTGTCTTCCTCTGTGGCCTGGTAAGGCTGCTCCCCACCCTCAGGGGGAGGTGATCAAAGAGCCAGTCATTGAGTTCATGACAAAGACAGTCCCTGTTTCCCTTATTAGCGAACCCACTTGGACACTGAGCTGCCATGGTCTACATCTGTGTCCGTAGGTGTGTGGGTTTATTTCTCAGAAGTTTATATTCCAATGATCAACCTGTCTGTTTCTATGCCAATACCATGCAGTTTTTATTGTTATTGCTCTTTAGTATAGTTTGAAATCAGGGATGGTGATACCTCCAGAAGTTCTTTTATTGTACAACATTGTTTTAGCTATTTTGGGTTTATTGGTTTTTCATATGAAGGTGAGAATTGTTCTTTCAAGGTCTGTAAAGAATTGTATTGACATTTTGATGGGAATTGCAGTGAATCTGTAGATTGCTTTCTGTATGATGGTCATTTTTACTATGTTAATCCTACTGATCCATGAGAGTGGAAGATCTTTCCATCTTCTGATATCTTCTTCAATTTCTTTCTTCAGAGACTTGAAATTATTGTCATACAGGTCTTTCACTTGCTTGGTTAGAGTTACTCCAAGATATTTTATTTGTAGCTATTGTGAATGGTGTTATTTGCCTACTTTCTTTCTCAGTCCATTTATCATTTATATACAAACGGGCTATTGAGTTTTTAAATTTAATTTTGTATGGAATCACTTTACTGAAGCTGTTTATCATCTGTAAGAGTTCTCTGGTAGAATTCTGGAGGTCACTTATGTATACTATCATTATATCATGTGAGAATAGTAATACTTTGACTTCTTCCTTCAGTTTGTATTCCCTTGATCTCCTTTAGTTGTCTTATTGCTCTAGCTAGTACTTCAAGTACTATATTGAAGAGATTCAGAGATAAAGAGAAAAGAGAGAGAGAGAGAGAGAGAGAGAGAGAGAGAGAGAGAGAGAGAGAGAGAGAAATGCAGCCTTTTCCTTTCCCTGAGTTTAGTGGAATTGCTTTGAGTTTCTCTCCATTTAATTTGATGTTGACTATATGCTTCCTTCATTGTGTTTAGGTATATGCCTTGTATCCCTGATCTCTCCAAGACTTTTAACATGAAGGAGTGCTGGATTTTGTCAAAGACTTTTTCAGCATCTAATGAAATGATTATGTGGTTTCTTTCTTTTAGTTTGTTTATATGGTGGATTATGTTGATGGATTTTTATAAGATGAACCACCCCTGCATGCCTGAGATGAAGCCTACTTGATCATGGTGGATGATATTTTTGATGTGTTCTTGGATTCAATTTACACGCATTTTGTTGAGTATTTTTGCATCAATGTTCATAAGGGAGATTTGGTCTAAAATTCTCTTTGTCTGTTAGGTCCTTTTTGTGGTTTATGTATCAAAGTGACTATGGTCTCATAAAATGAGTTTGGCAATGTTCCTTCTGTTTCTATTTTATGAAATAGTTTGAGGAATATTGACGTTAGCTCTTCTTTGAATTCTGCACTGACACTATCTGTCACTGGTATTTTTTCCCTGTTGAAAAACTTTTAATTACTGCTTCTATTTTCTTAGGATTTATAGGACTGTTTAAATTGTTTATGTGATTTTGATTTAACTTTGGTAAGTGTTATCTATCAAGAAAATCATCTATTTCATTTAGATTTTCCAGTATTGAAGAGTACAGGCTTTTGAAGTAAGACCTAATGATTCTTTGGATTTCCTCAGTGTCTGTTGTAATGCCCCTCCCTTTCATTTCTGATTTTGTAAATTTAGATATTGCCTTTCTGCCTTTCAGTTAGTTTGGCTAAGGATTTTTCTATCTTTTTGATTTTCTTAAAGAATCAGCTCTTGTCTCAGAAAGCGCAAGATTGATTTCCAAAGTGGATATTAGACATATAATATAGGATAATCATACCTAAAATCTGTACACCTGAAGAAGCTAAACAAGAAGGAGGACCCTGGGTAAGATGCTCAATGCTCATTCAGAAAGGCAAACTGGACAGACATTAGAAGAGGAGGAAGCAAGGAACAAGACAGGAGCCTACCACAGAGGGCCTCAAAGATTCTACCCAGTAGGGTATTAAATCAGATGCTGAGACTCATAGCCAAACTTTGGGCAGAGTACAGGGAATCTTATGAAAAAAGGGGGAGATAGAAAGATCTAGAGGGGACTGGAGTTCCACAAGGAGAGCAACAGGACCAAAAAATCTGGGCTCAGGGGTCTTTTCTGAGACTGATACTCCAACTAAGGACCATGCATGGAGATGTCCTAGAATCCCTGCACAGATGTGGACCATGGCAGCTCAGTGTCCAAGTGAGTTCCTTGGTAAGGGGAACAGGGGCTGTCTCTAACGTGAACTCAGTGGCTGGCTCTTAGAGCACCTCCCTCTGAGCTAGGGGGCAGCCTTATCAGGCCACAGAGGAATACAGTGCAGCCAGTCCTGATGAGACCTGATAGGCTGGGGTCAGATGGAAGGGGAGGAGGACCTCCCCTATCAGTGGAATGGGGAAGGAACATGGGAAGAGAAGAGGGAGGGCAGGAATGTAATAAATAAAAAAAGAAATAAAATTAAACATTCTTTTAAAAATTTTTGTTTATATAATAATTACATCATTTCCCTTTGTTCCTTCCAAACCTTCTCAAAGACCCTTCTTTCTCTTTCAAATCTACAGCCTATTTTTCATTAATTATTATTGTGTATATATTTCTAAATACGTAACTACAACCTGCTTGGCAGATTACTTGTACATAGGTTTTCAAGGCTGACTATTTGGTACCAGGTAGCCAATTGGTGTGCTCTTTTCTAAGAGACTACTTCTCTCAGAAGTGTGGTGCTCACCTGTCAGCAAGGAAACTTTTCTTTGCAACAGAATAAGACCATTACAGAAAATACAAGCAATCAAGGTTTGATTTCTGAAGCCCAACCCCAGTGGTTGTATCCATAATACAACTCCCTCACTTAAGGCTCAGAGATCATTGTGGCAAAGGGTGGCAGGGTTGTAAGAGCCGGGGGAGTGGCGAATTTACAGAAGCACTGTGCCTTCTTTCAGCTTTCTCATAAAAGGGAGATTTCCACAGTAAGATGCCTAATTTTTAGCTCATACCCTTTTCCATTACCTCAGTCATCTTTGTAACGGTCCCATTTTACAGATGGGGAAATAGATATGGAGAAGTTTAATGATAAAATAAACGTCAATTGCAGAGTTTTTTCATTCTTATATGTCGGTTTAGAGCAGCAGTTTCCAACCTATGGATTACAGTCTTTTTGGGGGTGGGTGGGTTAATAGCCCTTTCATAGAGGTTACATATCAGATATCCTACATATCAGATATTACATTATGGTCCAGAGCAAAATTACAGTTATGATGTAACAACAAAATAATTTTATGGCTGGGTCACCACAACCATATTAAAGGATCCTGGGGTTAGAAAGGTTGAGAGCCACTGGCTTAGAGGGAGAGAGCGCTTTCTGGAATGGGCTTGGAAGAATCTTCAGGTGAGGATTGAAGTGACAAAGGACAGAGGAATGAAAGTAAGATAGGTTTAGAACTTATAACTCTGATTGTGGTCTTAGATCTTAGACCTGACTGGATGTGTGGTTTGGTAAGGGTTCTAACCCTCGCAACTGTAATTTCTCTCTCATAAAACAAAGACAATATTAACCATGCATAGGATTACTAGAGAGATGAAGTGGTCGATCCTATCATTATATTGCTTTTAAGGCTTGATCTAAAGGAGAGACTACTATTCATTACCCCCTCCCCCTTTTTTTCTATTAATGGCCACTTACTGAATTACCCCCTCTCTCAGTGACCATCTTCCTAGTCCTCTTTTCATTTTTTATGTTGAGATAGTGTCTCACTGAGTTGCCCAGGGTGACCTCTTTTTGTAGCTCAGGCAGGCTTTGAAGTTCCTGCTTTGCCTCATTATCAGCTGGGATCACTGTACCAACACGTCTGATTGTTCATAAATCCTAAAGGAACACACATTCCAGCATCATTTAGCAAGGAGGATCAGGGGTCACAGAATCTCAGGAAGTTATTTGAAGCACTGGGGCTGATGGTATGTAGCAAAGACAGAGCTGACCTGCTTCACCTTTGACTAAAGCCTCAGTTTTTCTGCCTTTGGAGTGAGAACTACCCATCACACAGGCATGCATGCAAACATGCATGCCCATTCACACACACACACACACGTGTGGGTGCACACATGCAACCACACATACACATGCATGTACACACAGATACATACACACAGAGAGATTGGCCTTCACAAAAGCCCCAGATGTTGCCAAGCCACAGCTGATGAGCTGCCCCTTACCCAGGTGGGAGGAACGATTTACCTATGGTTTGCTGGAAGTCACCAGCAGCTCAAAGCTGAACTCAAGGATATAGATTTTTTTCTAGGTGCAACTAATACCCTAGAGAAGGCATCTGGTCTTCTAATTCACATGGGCCCATGGAGCTCTGTGCAGATAGCCCATGTACTTCTGGAGGATATGTGGGGTGATCTATAGCTGTCTTGGGGTGCACTCAGATTCAAAGCCTGATGACTAGTCTAGGACTCATTGAATGAAGAGTGTGTATTTTGAGGGGGTAGGAGTTTGAATGATTGTACTCACTGCATCCATTTGTTTCTGCTGATACCAAGAACCACGCCCCTGATTTCTTGGTCCAGTGTAGTTTTCTACACCTATAGTCTATGGGACTCCTGGACTCCTGAAAGAGAGATAGGAAGTAGCTATTACCCTCCTCTCCCCCTCCCAAAATTACACACAAAAACAGCCATGGTGTTTATTAATAGTCACTGGCTCTGCTGATGGTACCCTAAGTTCTGATAGCAGCTTGGTATCAGTTTCTTAAAGAAGCATTTTGTCAAAGAATGTATACAAGTTGGCAAAGGCTATATAAGAAGATGCTCAATAATCTCAGCTGCTAAGAAAATGCAGACCCAAACCACAACAGGAAAGTACTTCACACTTACTATGATTGTTGTAATAAGCTCAGAGTATAATAGCTGTGGAAATTGAAACCCTTACATGTGATTGGGATGCAAAATGGCGCAGTCACAGAAACAGTTGGTGTTTGCTCAAAAAGCTAGCCACGGAATTATGAGCAACTATTCCCCTGAAGCGTTCGCCACAGAGGTTTGAAAATATCTGTTCATACATTCATAAATGAATGTTTGAAGAGGTATTTTTCATAATAGCCAAAAGACAGAAACAACCTCAATGCCTATCAATAGAATGGTTAAACAAATTGTGGTATAGTCAAAAAGTAGAATATTACTGAGTTACATAAAAAGAATGATGTTTATTCTACCTCTGCTAGGGCCTTCCAAATCTACGTGACACACATTCCAACTTGGACAAGATTTGAAAACGTAATCTTGAGTGAAAGAGTGAATTAAGATTTCAATTACACAAAAGATCCAGGCAAAACTGCAGAGGCAGAAAGCAGTTCACTGGTCATCACGGAAGCAGCAATGGGGAGCTAAGGGTGATTACTTAAATGATGTGGGCTGTAATCTGGGGTAGGGAAAAGTTTTGAAAGTAGAAAAAGATGCCCTTTGTACAACTTGTGAATGCCCTAAGTGATCCCAATAGCACACTTAATGGCTAATAACACGGGCAAGTTTAATTTCAATAAAATAGTAGTATTCATATAAAATATTTTTT
>JAQQSO010007768.1:0-10401 GCA_028658305.1 Pachyuromys duprasi | reverse complement strand
GATTTTCTCACCGTAGGAGTTCCGCTCACCTGGCACTCACAATGCTGGCGTTTTAGGTCCCAGAGTTCAGTCTCCTGGTCGCTGCGTTGTTTCTGCTCTCCTACTCCTCAGACACAGTGTTCTCTCGTGGCAGCCATCTTGGATTCCCGGAAACAATGGATTTTTAAAAAAAACTGTGACAATCCTGGTGGTTGATCCTAGTTCCCATGTCTGGTAGCAAATAATCTCTGTCTTATCTGAGCTCACATCTCCAAATTATATACTTTCTATCTATCCTATCATATGACCACTTTCACACATTAGCTCAAATTAGTTTCTCATCAAAGTTCTAATAAAATGGTAAAGGCTGGTGAGTATAAGAACTAAGGGCTATTAAAATGTAGAGTTAGGTGGACTTAGAAAGGGGCAAGGAGATGAGGGAGGGAGTGTGGGACTGGGAGGGAATGAGGGAGGGGGCTACTGCTGGGATACAAAATAAATAACCTGTGATTAATATAAAAAAATAAATATTATAAAAACAATTCTAAAATGTAGAGTTAAAGAGTTTGAGTGAGGTCATTGAGATAGAGAAGGATAGGGCTGATTAGAAAAATAAAATTAATATTAATAATATTAATATTAAAAGGCACTGTAACTTTCTTCACATTTAGTAAAACCTGTGGATAAGGTGAGACTCAGGGGCACTTTGGTGCATAAAGCTAAGTGTGTTTAGTATGACAGAAGGTAAGGAGAAATAAGACATTCTTACAGGCAGAATAAAAGAGAAAAAGTCATGCTTAAACACTGGGGTTGCAGCAGGGTCCCACAGAAAAGGAATACTTTTTCAACAGTGACAGTGAGGTGAATGAGAGAAGGAAGGTTTCATAAACAAAGGAGAAGGAGTCTGAATATTTTAACACAAATATCTAGATCAACTATTCAGTAGATTTTAGGACCAAGATAATATTCAAAACTCTGGCAAAAATAGAGGTAGTATTTAAAGAAATAAATTCAGTCAGTTTCATTGATCAGTGGAAACTTAACCCAGAGTGTCTTGTTTTATGTGTGTGTGAGTGTGTGTATGTGTGTGTAACAATTTACTTGACATGATTTAGGAAGCCTTCCAGAAGCTGTAGCTATTGATATGTCTTATTTTTAAAAGCTCTCTAGAATAACTTCTCAGTAATAATTGCATGAGGTAATTAAATAATCGAATAATTTTCTTTGAGACAGATTTAAAATTTGTTTATTCTTTGACTTAAGGTTTATTTAATTGCCCTTGTTCTGTTTCTGATAGTATATTAGGTAATGATAACCTATGTAGCAAGCCTAGAGTAGAAAGTAACCATTCCATGTGCTCCTAATTAGTATGATTTCCAAAAGTTCCACAAATGGATATGATGTTCTTCTAAGTAAAGCAGTTTCACAGAAAGAAAAGGACATAACAACATGCAATTGAGAATAATTAGGCTATGAATTCATGTTGTTATAGTAATGATGCCATAAGATGAGATGAGGACATTCACATCAGGCTCAGAACATGAGAAGAGTGTATTGCCTCTTCCAACAATAAATCACTTAGAAAAAAATTTTAGTTTATAGAAGCATAACATTTGAGAATAGCCTATAAACTCCTCTTGATATCATTCAGAAATTAAGGTAACAGTATGCCTGATAAAGTTCCTTAGAGAAAATAAACTTTATCAGGAAGGTAAAATTTTATAATTGTACAGTTTATATAAACACATCTGGTATAGAAACTTGCAGCACAGAAAACATTACTCTTTTAAGAGGAATGAGAAGTTCTTCAACAGGGTATCACCCATACTTATTGAGCTCAACAATTTTGGTGTGGTAATGAATGTTTCGTGAGTCATCAAAGTTAATTGGAAGCATAGAGACACAAGGAAAACAAGACTAGAAACAGAATAACCTTCACGACTTCCAAGAGGCAATAAAGCCTAACCTACAACTTTAAACACTGAGTGAGAGATTGTCAGGCAGTGAAATAATAACTAGTACTGACCTCTTCCTAGTAGACCCTGTTCTAATTGCTATATAAGTATAGTTACTCTTATCCTCAAGATTTTCTGGGATTAAAAAAAAATTCAATCTGTAGATAAGAAAATTAACTCATGCATCTGGCTCATTGTCTCACTGGTAGGTAGTAGGCCAAAAATCCTGTCCTGTGAACTTTGATTCTCAGTCTCTAAAAGCCAGGGGAGAATGGTGCTCAGTCTCTTGCCTTGCTAAATTCATTGTGGAAGTGATCAAATGAAGCTCCTTAGGCTACACAGTCTTGCCCAAAGTGAAACTTTTGCATGCTCTCATTTATCCACTCATTTGAAACAATCTTTACCTTTAGGTTTACTTTAAAAAAAATATTAAAGGTATAGAAAAAGGAAGTATCTTCATTTAAAAAATTTTATATTTTTTTACAGTTTAATCACTATATATCCCAATTGTAGCCCCCTCCCTCAACTCCTCCAGGTCCCACACTACATCCTCCCCTATTATCCTTTATCCCTTTCCCCTAGTCCACTGAAAAAGGGTCATTTCCTCCCCCGCCACAGGCCCATAGCTTATCAAGTTTCATCAGGACTGCCTGGATGCTCTTCCCCAGTGGCCTGGAAAGGGCACGTTGCCAGGGACAAGTTCAGGCAACCAAATTCATGAGAGAGGCAGACCCACAAGGAGACTGAGCTACCTATTGGCTACATATGAGCAAGCTGTCTAGGTCTTCTCTATGCATGGTCCTTGGTTGGTGCATCAGTCTCTTCAGGACACCCTGGGCTTAGGTTTTTTTTAGCTTTATTGGTCTCTTTGTGGGACTTCGATTCCCCTACCCTTTCTTATATAAGACTCTCCATGCTCTGCCCAAAGTTTGTCTGTGAGTCACAGCATTTGCTTAGATCCCCTGTTGGTTGGAGCCTCTCAGAGGACTCTCTATAGTAGGCTCTCCTACTGTTCCCTCTCTTCCACTGCTTTTGGTTTGATGTTCTGAAAGAGATTTACGTATCCTCCCAAGGGTCTTCCTTAGTGTTTAGCTTCTTTGGGTTTGTAGATTTTAGTATGGCTATCCTATAGTTTATGGCTAAGATCAACATATAAGTAAGTGTATACCATGCCTGTCTTTCTATTTCTGGGCTACATCACTCAGGATGATCTTTTCCAGTTCCATCCATTTGCCTGCAAATTTCATGGTTTCATTGTTTTTAATTGCTGAGTAGTATTCCATTGTGTAAATGTACCACAATTTCTGTATCCATTCCTCAGTTGATGGACATCTGGATTGCTTACATCTTCTGGTCATTACAAATAAATCTGCTACAAACATGGTTGAGCAAATGTCCTTGTATAGTTGAGTATCTTTTGGATATATGCCTAGGAGTGGTATAGCTAGATCTTGAGGTAGCACTATTCTTAATTGTCTGAGAAAGCACCAGATTGATTTCCATATTGGTTGTACAAGTTTACATTCCCACCAGCAATGGATTAGGGTTGCTGTTCTCCACATCCTCTCTAGCATGTTGTTTCCAGATTCTGGCTATTACAAACAAAGCTGTTATGAACATAGTTGAGCAAATGTCCTTGTTGAATAGTGGACATCTTTTTGGCATATGTCCAGGAGTGGTATAGCTGGATCTTGAGGTAGTGCTATTTCCAATTTTCTGAGAAAGCACCAGATTTATTTCCAAAGTGGTTGTGCAAGTTTACATTCCCACCAACAGTGGAAGAGGGTTCCCCTTTCACCATATCGTCTCCAGCATGTATTGTCACTTGAGTTTTTGATCTTAGCCATTGTGATGGGTGTAAGATAGAATCTCAGAGTCATTTTGATTTGTAGTTCCCTGATGACTAAGGATGTTGAGCATTTTTTAAGTGTTTCTGTCATTCGATATTCCTCTGTTGAGAATTCTCTGCTTAGCTCTGTACCCCATTTTTAATTGTATTATTTGGTTTGTTGGTGTCTAATTTTTTAAAATCTTTGTGTATTCTGGATACAAAAAAAACCAACAACAACAACAACAAAACCAGAATAGCTAAAACAACCCTCTGCAATTAAAGATCTTCTGGAGGTATCTCCATCCCTGATATCAAGCAGTAATATAGAGCAACGGTAATAACAGTAATAAAGACTGCAAGGTACTGGCATAGAAATAGACTGGTGGATCAACAGAATCTAATTGAGGACCCACAATTAATCTCACACACCTGCAGACATCTGATTTTTGACAGATGCCAGAACAATACAATGACAAAAAGATAACATCTTCAACAAATGATCTAACTGGGTGTCCACATGTAGAAAAATGCAAATAGACCCATATCTATCACTCTGCACAAAATTAAACTCTAAATTGATCAAAGACGTTACATAAAACCAGACGCACTAAATCTGTTAGAAGAAAAATTGGGGAAGAGTCTTGAACTCATTGGAACAGTTAACAACTCCCTCGCCATAACACCTACAGCTCAGGCTATAAGAGCAACAATCAATAAATGAGACCTCATGAAACTATAAAGCTTTAAAGCAAAGGACACTGTCAACAGAAGAAAAGGACAGCCTGCAGACTGGGAAAAGATCTTCAACACCCCTACATCTGATAGTAACCTCATTAAAAAAAAAAGACACTTATCTCTAAAAAAAAGAAAACTTTAAAACAAAAAAGTGTGTTAAATACCAGTGCCAAAATATTTTGAGGTAAATTTTAACCAAGCTTTAATTAAATACTGGACTCTAGCCAGCTCTATTCCTGGGTTCACAGAAAATGGCCATGAGTCACATTTTGAAGAGGCTTACAAAGGCAAAACTAAAGGCCACTCACTGTCTTTCCCATCAGGTTCAGCAGGGGCAAGCATGTATCCTGATGTACTTCCTGCCTACGTACCTCCAACCTACACCCAATCAAGCACACCCATGAAGATCAGTCAAACAAACTTGTTTATCTCACAAGAACCACAACCCCCATCATTCCCTGAAGTTATCTGTCCTTGAGTAAGTGTGGCCTTAAAGGTCAAAGTTAAGTGATATAAATAAGTCAAATGACATTTCTAGTTATTATTGAAGTAGGAAGATCTTTCCCTTTTCCTTATGCTCTTGGTTAGAGTAACTGTGGTCTAGTGCTCAATGAGTCTTTAGGATGTCTAGTTGAAGGGAAAGTAGGGTTTACCTAGGCACTATAGAAAAACAAAAACACATTACACTATGGAATACTATTCAGCAGTTAAAAACAAGGAAATCATGAAATTTGCGGGTAAATGGAAGGATCTAGAAAAGATCATTCTGAGTGAGGTTTCCCAGAAGCAGAAGACACACATGGTATATACTCACTTATTAGCGGATACTAGATATATAATATAGGATAAACCTACAAAAATCTGTACACCTAAAGAAGGTGAGCTAGAAGGAGGACCCTGAGTAAGATGATCAATCCTTACTCAGAAAGGCAAATGGGGTAGACATTGGAAGAAGGAGAAAACTGGAAACAGGACAGGAGACTACCACAGAGAGCCTTTGAAAGGCTCTATCCAGCATTGTATAAAAGCAAATAATGAGATTCATAAACAAACTTTGGGCAGCATGCAGGGACTCTTAGGAAAGGAGGGAGAGAGAGTGGGACCTGGAAGGGACAGGAGCTCCACAAGGAAATCAACAGAACCAAAATATCTGGGCACAGGGGTCTTTTCTGAGACTGATAATCCAAACAAGGACCATTCATGGATATAACCTAGAACCCCTGCTCAGATGTAGCCCATGGCAGCACAGTATCCCAGTGGTTTTCCTAGTAAGGGGAACAGGGACTGTCTCTGACATGAACTCAGTGGCGGGCTCTTTGACCACCACCACCCTGAAGGGGAAGCAGCCTTGCCAGGCCACAGAAGAGGACATTGCATCCAGTCCTGATGAGACCTGATAAGGTAGGGTCAGATGGAATAAAAGGACCTCCCCTATCAGTGGACTTAGAAAGGGGAATGGGAGGAGATGAGGGAGGGACGGTGGGATTAGGAGGGGATGGGGGGACTACAGCTGGGATACAAAGTAAATAAACTGTAATTAATATAAAAACAAAAATTTAATTTAAAAACAGAAGTATAAAGAAACAAATGAAATAGAGCCTGTCATGAATATGAAGCAAAGAAGAGTGGAAAAAGAGGGAGAAAAGAAGAAAATAATAACTGAAACAATAATTTGTGTAAAAGGTTTCAGCAAACAGGAAAAGAGTTTTTAAAAAGTTTTCAGAGGAAGTCGAGATCTTAATCTTGTCATGTTGATACTGGGAAGGAAGACAATCAAGTCCTTGGGAATAATTGTTGGGAGGAAGTAGCACGAAAATGTAAACTTCTGAATAAAGCAAATCTTGCTCTTTATTCCAGGTAACTGGAAGAATGTAAAATGCTATGACCTGTGAGAAAGAAAGCAAGTGAACAATTAGGAAACAGTAAGGCAACATCTTTTAAAATTAGATAAGAAATTGAAATTTAATTCTGACAAAAAATGGAAGTCAATGAAGATATTCAACCAGAAAAGAGGGATGAGCACATTCAAATTGGTGAAATGAAATACTATGACAGCTAGATTCTTATATGGACATATATGTGAGTGAGGTTGAAAAGGCACCTGGAGTTAAGTGAATGGTGGGTTCTAGAGGTCCTATTTGGAGCCCCATGAGTACAATGCATAGCTTAGGCATAAGGTCTATAAAGAAAATAGAAGAGGATCCAGGATTACTACTCGACATTATGTATACACAAGCTGTGCAGAGGAGGAGAGAATAGTGAGATCAAAGAATATCCTAGACTGTCTGGCCAATAGACTTAGCTGTTGGGAAGCACAACTTGCAGATGCCTATGACTTTGTCATATTCCTGCTTGTCTAACTATTGTCATTAAGTGTGACTTAGCCAAATCAAATTTCAATTTGAACTTGTGTTTAAATCTTATAAAAATTGAATAAATGCAGATTGGATTGAGAGTGTTAGTGATCATCTTTTGTGCAATACAAGTCAATGTATAATAGGGAAGGGCGGCAGTCTGTACACAATGTCTTCTTAAATAGTGAGTCCTTAAACCTGATGACCCTGGTACTAAGAACAACATTCTATCAAGATAAAATTAATAAGAGTTGCATTTCTCTTGTTATTATATAATACGTCTATCTCAAGAACAGTTATAAGCTGCCCACATCGCAACCGCAGACTGTCTAGAAAGATGCTTTGTCTAGTTATCCAATTAGTCTACTCTACCCAAATTTTAACTGCATTTTCCCGTTGGCTAGGTTTTTATTGTTTTCAAAAGTTTGTTATTTTAAAATTATATTTAATATCGGATAAAGTGTGTCAAGAAAAGCATAAAGATACAAACAACAAAAGTAGTTTCATTTGCTGCGTAAATACCAACATTAAAAAATCTATTTTGCTGCCTCATTTTCTGGCAAATGAAGTTGAATAAAAAGTTCCAAATCTTCTTCAGGAAATATTTTGTTGTTTTCTTAAACAGCAGTTTTCATTTAATACAGAAAAACTCTGTGGCAAATTCCCAGGTTTTATACTGACGTATAATTTTCTGGAAGAATGTCAAGTCCTATTGCTGGCCCTTCAATATGGATTGATTGGATGCAATGTCAAAATTATATTAAGAACATCTGAAATGGAGAATGCCTACGAAAGTGGGCACATCTTGGTAATAGTAATATTTTGCTTCTAGAAGTAGGATATTTCTTGCTAATACAGCACATTTCTCTGGACTTAAATGAATAAGATTGAATTTCAGAATAACTGATGGAGTACAAACACTTGTGTTCAGACTCTGTTATTGTTACACAAGTATACATGGTCCTCAAGGGAGCTTCTGATGCCTGGTGATACATGTTAGCTTTGCAACCCTGGAATCACCCGGCTGTAACATAGTAATGGATGACTGTCTCCAGCCCCAACACCTCCTGATTCATCCTACTCCTCACCCCCCCCCAAAGTCTCATTTGTCAGAGTTGGTCTGCAAAATATTTGGAGCAAGAGTCTTGTTTCCTTCAGTGCTAAATTAATAATCATACTGTTTTCACTATTTTTATAATATTTCAATTTTATTCCATGACGCTCTAACAATGCTTGCCAAGACTGGATTCTCTTTAAAACAACCAATGGCATTTACCTTAAAACAGTAAACTTGAATAAAATACCAATATTTCTATAAATTACATAAAATCTATTTCTAGTCACAGTACCCCCAGAGTAGTTTAGCGAATAATTTAGAATTACTTCTTATCTCTTTGCTTTATTCCTCATGGGTCATATTGAAGCTGATGTCCTGTGTGTTAACAGGCCATGTCTGTTCATGTGCTGCACTATGATTTTACTCCATATGAACATGTATATGTTTATATTTTCTTTCATATACCTGTGATAATAGCACTTGAATGGCTGAACAGTGTTGAGAGTTCTAGGCCAGTCTTAATTACATAGTGAGACCTTATCTCAAAAGAGTAAAAACAGAAAAGTTCAAGATTTTTGCTAAGTAGTTGTTAATATCCATTATATTAGTAATATATTGTATATAAACAACTTATATATATATAAACAACTTTAAAACTATCATGAGTCACAGTAATATTCTATTAAAAAGAGATGAATCTTTTTTTTCATGAAGAATTTTTAAAACAGCAGTTTCAACCTGTAGGGTGCAAACCTTTTGGGGGTCAAATAACCTTTTCTCAGGGTCACCTAAGACATTGGAAAATGCAGATGTTTACATTATGATTCGTAAAAGTAGCAAAATTACAATTCTGAACTAGCAACAACAATAATTTTATGGTTGTGGGGCTCACCACAAAGTGAGGGGCTGTACTAAAGGCTGTCAGCATTAGGAACATTGAGAACTACTATTTTAAAACATTGCAGCAACTAGGCCCTTAGGTATCACAACTGCGCTTGCTTGCTTATTTGTTTGTAAGTAAGTAACAGAGTCTAACTATGTATTCTAAGATGGCCTCAGATTCTTGATTCTCCTCCTTCCTCTGCTCTGGAAGTGCTAAGTCTACAGATGTACCACCAAACTCAGCTTTTAATAATATATTTTAGAAAGGCAAGCTTGGAGCGACTGACACGTGTCACCCATCTACTAAGGAACAGAGCTGATGTTATGAGGCAAGTCCTGGAACTCTTCTGCATTATACAATTACTTCCTTGCTAATAGAGGAAGTCTCACACATGGCCAGGTCTTACACTATGGTTATCAGGGTTTTCACTGTATTAGAGATCCTCCCTTTTCCTCAGAGGTGTTATTTAATTGGTCATTACCTACTTGAAATCTGTAACAACAAAATGCAACACTGGATACTAATATATATTTGAGTTATACTAAATTGCTTACCCTCTATCTTAGATTTTAATGATAGTCTAACCTGCCAGTATCTTCATTCCCTTGGGTTCCCTCATCAGCCTTCCCTACATCTCAGACTCCTAAGAACATTAATTTGAGTAGTGATTATACGAATGACACAAAGTCACCATATTCCACCTTTTTAACCATTTTCATGAAGTATCAGCTTGAACCATGCCCAAGTTCCCAAGTAATATTCAAAGTAATTTTGATTCCTGTCACCTTCCACAAGGGACTATCCTACAGCTAGGTCTAGCTCCAGATAAATGTATACTGAAGTTCCTTTGTTTCTTACACATTTGCTACTAAAAGAATAACAGATCCAAGAGGACACTGTGTCTGAGGAGTAGGACAGCAGTGTCTGTGCAGCGACCAGGAGACTGAAATCTGGGACCTAAAACACCAGCGTTTGTGATTGCCAGGTGAGCACAATTCCTACAGTGAGGAAATCAACAGAGAAAGTCCTAGGGACACCCAGTTAATACCTGGAAAAACTCCAGGTGACCGGCTGTGCACAGCCCTGATCTGAATGCTCAGCTTCCCTCGGTGCCGCCAGCCACCCAGACCAGGACACACAGTCTCCCAACCAGGCTGAGGCACCCCAGATACCATTCCATTCTGGGTGCATCAGTGGCACACATTGGCTAACCCTGACCTGACCATGCAGCCTCCCGCCACCCTGCCACCTCCCGCCACCCTGCCAGCTGCCTTCTCTGACAGGGATACAGAGATCCCGGTCCAGACTGATACCATTCCAGAACTGTGAGAAACAACGGGCGCACATCTGCTAGCCTTGAGCAGAACAAGCGCCTCCCACGGTGCCGGTGCAGTCAGCTGCCACCCCGGACAAGGACTTATAGTATCTTTTACACACTAAGGTGTCCCCTGATACCATCCCAAACTGGGGTGCACAGACCCTAGCTCAAAAGGAGGCACCAAGTCCCCAGACCAGAAGGGCGCCCTTAGCAGCAAGCCCAGGTCAGAACGCAGGGACTACAGACCAGAGCAGCATCCCCAGCCTCCATCTTAAACCAGGACACTCAG
>JAQQSO010007767.1:0-10406 GCA_028658305.1 Pachyuromys duprasi | reverse complement strand
AATTTAAGATACGTGAGTATTACTGACCACTGATCATGTGACTCATCTCAGAGGACACTGACACACTGGCATTCATGTCTCAAGTAGTTGTAGGTAGTAGATGGCTGCAGAGATTTATTCCCTTTCTTCATGCCTAATATCACCTATTAGACACAAGTAATTATGTAATACTTTGATTTCTCCTGCACATGCTCCATGGGACTCCACTAAAATGAACATGCCTGCAGCTAAAAGGATGGCTCAGTGGTTGAGCACACTCCTGCTCTTGCAGAAGATCTGGGTTCAATTCTCAGCACCGACATCTCAGCACACAACTCTCTGTGAGTCTGGTCCCAGGGGACCTTACTCCCTCTTCTGGAATCCAGGAGCACCAGTCATGTGATGCACAGACATCCATGCAGGCAAAACACCTGTACATATAAAATCATTTTTAAAATAAATAAATAAGTTGATAAACAGTATTTCTACACACCAGACCTCTGTGTGGGAGAAACTGCTATTTTCCACTATTGGAGCTGTTCTGTAGATGTCTGTTCCAGCAGATATTCTGATGCCCATAGAAATTGCATCTCAGGATTTGGAAAGACATGATCAAGAAGTTTTGCAAAGGAGCTGGCAGATCTTACCTAGACTTTAGTACTAGTGTTTGGGGAGGATGCTTTTATTGGTCTCTAATTGATTTTCATTTGAAATGAATCCCACAGCAAGGATTTGAGGCACTGGGATAGAATGAATGTTAAAAGGCACATGTGGAAACAGTTTCTTCAAAGCTTTTATTTACCTAGGTCTCCTCCAAATATTTCAGATTTTATTGGTTTTGTTGGAGGTGTAGTCATGGAGTGGGGTGTGGAGAAGAAGGAGCCATTTACAATTTGGATATGCAAGTCTTTGCCCTAAAAGATCGTTTCCTTCCTGGCTTTCCTACAAGTTGATCCAATAAGCCTCTCAACTTCTCTCAAAGCCTTCTTCCATGATAATTTGAGTAATTCTCCAAGGAAATTCCTGATTGCTTTTGATTTTTTAAGTTGAGCTTCTGAGTAGTGGTCTTTGGCGTGGAACAGAATTCCAAGGACTATGCGACTGGCTCTGAGTGTTCAGTGAAATTTGCTGATTGTGGTGATAATGACACAAATAATGGTACTCAGTTAGAATCCATTTTGTCATTTCCCATGTCTTTATGAGTCCCAACTCTTCAGGATGTTTGGCAGTAGCAATCTTAGAGTACTTCAGTGCTAGTAAACATACAAAATTTATTTTTTATATACAGTTTATTTGTAAGATAAGTAGGAGAAGTAAATTCTGTCATAAAGTGGTTTTCCTTCAACACGACTTTGGAGTGATAGCTTTTTAAGTACAGCAGTTACTTTTAAGTACAAAACACAAAGCTTTGCTCTATTTGTGTATCTATGTCATTTGACACTTATTCCAGAATCACTCAGATGAATTCCTTGGCTTCTCTATCTGACTTGACCACTCCCAAATCATTTTCATAAGTTAAGGAGTGAAATATTGCATGGCTTAGATAATTTCTTTAAATATGTACCACTTCACCTCTTATTCACTGTTTGCTGTCGTTAGTCCCTGAAGTCCACTATTCAACTGCAATAAATGAAATGTTGTCCTTTGCACTGAAAAAGCAAGATATGACAGGAGAGGACCAAAGCAGATGCACAGTGAAACAAATGCCCAAACAAGTGCAGCCCTTTAACAGGCATCTTCTAGGATTACTTCTCAGGCTGAAACATTCACACAAAAGAAATCTTCTTAATTTTACAGCCATAAGTGTATTCTTGTGAGATGGGTTACAATAATCCCCTTTAAAATGTCTTCGGCATCAATGGTGTCATGTTGTTCAGTGAATATATCTTTTCATTCAAAACAAATATAGCTTCCAAAACGCGAAACATAGATTTGGAAACTATGTTCAAAATGGCTTCCATGCCTTATCATTCACTTATCAGACAGTACTCTTATGTCCATTCTTATGTTTCATGTCTTTAAACATATCAATAATTATCAGAGTTAATATTTTAAATAATGGATATGCAATATTTATTAGTGAAATAACTGCATACTTGCTGCTTTTGTCACCAAGGAATTTCTACCCCTTTGAAGAATAGAAGAGAGTAAATAATTTAACAAGAGAAACAGAACTCAGACCATCCTGAGATGGAGTTTTATGTTGTAGCCCAGATCTGTTTGTCCGAAATGCACAACACTGTTGTGTCAGGCTTGCAAGTGGTGGCATTGCAGATGTAGGCCACTAGGCCCTGCTTAAAGGTTGTTCTTTTCAAAGAATATCTGGGACACTAGAATAGAGTAGAAAGAGGGTCAGATATTATTATTGTAGATTTCGGAAACACTGTGAGCTTGAGTCTGTGCTGAGTTGTGAACTTGTGAGGAAGCAGCACTAACTTACTCAGTAAGAGGGTTATGGGTTAGTTGCAGACATGAACAATTCCCAAATAGATTTACTGAAAGTGTTTTTTTTTTTAATGTGTTGTAACAAACATTGCTCAACATGCTTTCAAAGAATACAGGTCAAACGGTAACACTAAGGTCAGGATATCCTGGAGTCCAAGAGTGTATTCTACCCGCAGCAGGTCAATGGTGCAAGCTAGGCTTGTGAATACAGAGTTTCTGAGGAGATTCTCCCATCCTCATGCTGCTTTATAGTCAGAGTAATAAAAAAATGTAAATATCTGTTTACCAAGACTTTAATGCAGAATGAAAACCCTTCATGGAGAATGAGAAAGAGGAACCAAGGAGGCCAGCATGAGCCACAAGGAGAGATTCTGTCCTAGTAAAAAGAGAGCAGTGGGAGGGGGATGGGGAGTAAGGAGAGAGGAGGTCAGAAGAAAGAAAGAACATAGAGAGAAGAGGAAGAAAGGAAAAAAATTGGTTCCACAAAAGTTTTTTTTTCCCCTCATATAGCTCCAAATTCTTTTTCAGTTCCTGTCCCAATAAATTTTAGAATATTGTTTAGGTAAATAATCTTAAAATGTGTTTGTATTCCCTAAGCACTAGGTAGAATGCATGGCACCATGCCACATGAACTATGCTTTTCAACATTGAATTTTTCTCCATGATCAATCAATCAGCAAGTGTTTTTGTTTGTGTGTTTGTTTGTTTTGTTTTGTTTTGTATTCTTTTTTACTTGCAGAAAGTATGGAGTGTAATGCTTGAATTCATCTGAGGGGAAAAAAAGGACATTTATTAAGAAAGACTGCTACTATTATACAGCATAAAGTTTCCTATCTTCTTCATTAGTGTTCTCAAAGTGATATTTCTTTTCATCATCTCTCTCCACATTATCCCAAGAAGAACTACCTGATGAAGTCTGGGTGGAATGTTAATATCTTACAGTAGTCTAAGTGCATGGAACTGCCTTCTTCCTAGAAGAGAACTACAAGCTCCTTGAAGGAAAAGCACTGTGCTTTAAATAGTCTCACATCCCTCACAACACCTACAACAGCATCCTGACAGCTGCTGTCCAAAGGAGGGTTTGTTGACTAATTATGTCCAGGAGCTCATACCAAAATAGATGTGGAATACCGCGATTATTCTTCTTTTTACAACTGAAACTTAAACTAAATTATACAGGCAGATGAAGGAAGATGTGGCCAAACTCAGAGTGAAGTATATCAATCCCTTACAAAGGAAGATTGACTCCCTGTAAGTGGTTCTGAGACTTGGGGTCTAATTAATTTTATTCTTTACATCCTCTGAAAAGAGGTCAGTCCATGCATATGTGTGTTCTGTCTGAAACCAGAGGCACAAGCCAACTGTTGCTTTAATTTTGTTTTTGACCACAAGTCTATAATCTTATTTTGTTTGTGAAGTTCATGTTCATTCAAAGAGTAGCTGTGTATGAACAAGAAATACTCCAGGGGAGAAAAGAAAGAAAGAAAAGCTTTGATTCAAGCTGAATCTTGAATTCAAATACTATCCAGGCTCAAATCTTTTGAAATAACCAGAGCAATGTTTTGCTTTATTTATTCTTCTGAAGACCTGAAACATAAAGTAGACATAAAACATTCACTTTTCAGAGTAAGATCAAAGCAATTCTTTTCTAATTTGTTTACAAAAAAAGGTCTAAGGGTGAAGGGGAGACTTCCTTTCAACTCAGAATGACAGAAAGCATGTCTCATATTGAGGAAGTTATTTGCTTTGGGATTCATCTAACACAGAAGGCATCCTCACAAAAGCACAAATGAATTTGTCCCCACAAACAGACCCGGTAAATATAAAGGAAGTGGTCATGTGGCAGTTTTCCTCTCTCCCCTGTTTGCGTTTAGAAGCTTTCTGTGAGTGGTCTTCTGGCAGTGACAGATTTTCTTTTCCTTCTCTTGTAAAAGGTACTTTAAGGCACTTAATGCTGCAGTTTCTGCTCAGCTTCTGACACTGTTCCCAGCAGTCCCTCTGACAGGAACAAGTACATTTTACTCACATCAGGTTCTGTTTGGTTCACAAACAAACAAAAATATCAGCCCTCTTCTTTCTCTTCTTCCCCTCCATTTCCTCTCCACTCTGTTTCCCCTATTTCTATTCTCATGCTCTGCTGACTTCCTAGATGTTGCTGCTTTCAATTTTTTATGTTTTCTAGTTTGTACATTGTTCCTTGTTTCAAAGAGAAATGACTGAACACTTTGGTCCAATCCTGAGTTTCAGAGTCTTTAGTTCTAGAGTGGAATTAGTAGGTCAGTCCATAATGTCACTTCTGGTTTTGGCCAGGTGAACCCAGTGGAGATCATGAGATGAGGATCTTCCTTTTGTGATTCAGGGGAACCATGTTAAGCTTGCTGTGATTGCTGCATTTCTCACTTTATCCCCACACATTACACAAGTCCTTCTTTTTCTTCCTTTCTCCTTTTGTAAAGAGCATAGTTTTAATGATTGCTTAATTCATTCTATCAGACCAGTGTTCTAGCAAAACTACAAAAGGGTTTACATTTTTTTTCTTTTCTTTCTTTATCCCTCCCCCCTTTTTTTTCTATGTCAGTTCACAGAAGTCACTCCCAACAAAACCAACTTCAACTTCGGCAAAGAGTAGGCAATAATTAAGGTGAGGATGTGAGTTTTTTGCTTACACTGTTAAGAGAGTTCTCTTTATTTGCTTTACCAATGGAGGTCTGAGCTGAGAGAAGAATATGGTAAGAATTTTTAGTCCTCAGTTTCTGAAAAAAAAAATATAGCTTCTCAGAGACAATAGTGGCTAGAGAAATCTATACATCCTTGTTACAAGCAGTTTCTATTTTCCATCTATTATGTGACTGAGTTCCCATTATATTGTTTGTATATATTTACAATCTGTAAATATATATAGGATATATATAAGATATAAATACATGCACAGGATGGCTGTACATAGAGGGTCTAGTTGCACGTCTTAGTTAATACTACAGAATCTCACACTTAATAATAGTTAAAATGGCATATTTTTGTTATATATTTATACATTCTCTCTGTTTCTTTCTCTCCTTGTCTCTCTTCATTTCTCTCCAACTTAGCTGATACTGCCTTAAAGATGCGGTTATTAGCAGGTAGTTGATTCTAGAGCAAGTGAAGGTAGCCAGACTCTTCAGTTAGGACAGATCACATACTGAAAGTCAGTGAAGAAGTGCTCTCCACCACAACACTTGTCATGAAGGTCTACACTGTTCAGATGAACAGACTTCAGTTTTCCTTTTCTGCCCTGTCCCCTTCCCATTCAGTCTGTGGTATTGGGGAGAGAACACCTCTCCTGGTTTGCATGGATTGGCATTTGCATTGTGTATCAGTACTGGTGTGACGTACTTTTCCCCTCCTTCTCCATCCCTTCCTCTCACATTCCTCACTCCCTCATTCCTCCTTCCCTTCCCTTCATTTCTTTTTTTCCTTCCCTTCCTTCTTTCTTCTGTCCCTTTTCTCCCTTCTCCTCCCCTCCCTCTCTCTTTCCTTCCTTGTCTTTCTTCTTCCATCCTGCCTCACTCTTACTTTTCTCTCTCTTTCTTTCATCAGTGTAACATTCTGTAGTCCAGGTTTTCCTTGAATGTCTGTTAATATTCCTTACTAAGCCTCCCATATGATGGGATTACAGGCATGTGCCACTATGCCCAAATCTACTCATTTTATATTTTCATTTGTTATCAATTCCCTTATGGAGGAATAAGGCAAAAAAATTAGGTAATTTATATTGCATATTATAGCAACTAAATCCTAGGAATACTTTAAAAAACAAAAACCCAGTGTACATTTAATCTCAGCACTTGAGAGGCAGAAGCAGTTGGAGTTTTGGGAGTTCAAGGCTAATGTGGTCTATATGGTGAGTTCCAGGTCAGCGAGGATTATATGGTGAGACCTTGTCTTAGAATACAAGCAAGCACACAAGAATACAAACAAACAAACAAAAACAATGAAATATCTAGCAGATTAGAGAATGGAGTAAAGAGCTATGATACACAGCCATTGGCTAAAAATGATTCTTTCCACAAACCTGCTTTTATCTCACCATCAAAAGAAACCTAAGGCAGGGCATAGTGCTTCATTTCAGCAATCACAGCACTGGTTGAGGCAGAAGAATCAGGAGTTCAAGGATGTCCTCAGCATGACAAGTTTAAAGTCAGTCTGTTGTTGAAAACCCTGTTTCAATAAACCATACTGAATGTAGCCAAGCCAATACACTCCCCTCCCACAAGAAATTACCTTACAAGCTGAAAAGAATTCTAGAGCTGAATCTTTCAGTTGCCTCATGGGTTCTTTATTCATTAATTCATGCATGCATTCATGCATTCATTCATTCATTCATTCATTCATTCATTCATTCATTCAGTGTGTGTGCATGTGTGTGTGCAGTATATTCCTGGGCATCTGGGTGCATGTGTCTATGAGGTTACATTTTGTAGGCCTAAGGTCAATGCTGGATATCTCCCTCTATCACTCTTTATTTTTTGAGACAGGGTTTATCACTGAACCTATAGCTTACCAATTCAGTAGACTGACCAGCCAGTAAGGCAATCAGATCCAGTTTTTCTGCCTTTTGATGCTGAGGTTACTGGTACACATTGCAATCCTCTGAAAAAAAATTTTTTAATCCCAATTGAGTGCTAGAAATCCAAACTCAGGTCTTCATGTCTGTACATGTAAGCACTTTATCCACTGAGACATCTCTTGACTGATTACTTTATGTGGTTAAAAATAAGGAAATGATCCAAGAATGATTTTACACATCACACCACTTGCTTTTGTTTGTTTGTTTTACCGTGTAGAGATGTTTTAGTTCTCCCCATGATGCTGTAAAAGGTGTTGAATAATGAGTGCAAGTTTCAAATGGAATGCAATTTATAAATGTGGTACCTCAGCCAATTAGTGGGTAAGTTCTAAAATTGTTGGTACCACAGTCCTAGATATTTGGGAGGCTGCAGCAAGAAGGTCATTTGAGCCTAGGAGTTTGGGGCACCTGGAAAACATAGTAAGACTTCATCTCTTACACCACAAACAAACAAAAAACATTGAGGTCTAGTCCCCCAATTATGATAGGAGCAGGCCTCTGTGCCTGTATAGTCCAGTGAAAGTTTGAGACATACCTTCTGGGTGAAGTTCCTTCAGAGACACTGCTGTATAACTTGGGTGTTGTCTGTCCTCTGTTCTGGTTAGATTTTTTTAATGATTTATGTAGGAGGACCCAGCCTATGTACATGGTGCCACCCCTGGGCAGATGGTTCTAAGTTGTATAAGAGGGAGGCTGAACAAACCACAGAAAGCAGGGCAGGAAGCAGCATTTTCCCATGGCCTCTGCTTCAATCTGTTTCTGACTTTCCTTCATGATGGGCTTCACCAAACAATAACCTGGAATTAACCCTTTCCTCTTCAGTTTTGTTTTGTGTTTTGGTCTTGGTGATTTGTCACAGAAACAGAAGACAAAGTAAAACTGGACATCCTCTGAAAACCTATGTGATAAAAGCTTAATCTTTGGGGTAGAGCTACTGTGTCTGAGAGAGAGCTTCAGTGTTATCCTCTTAGGTCATTGGAGGGGTATTACTGAAGGAGACCATGTGACCCTGGTGTATTCCTGTTCCCTCTCTTGCTTTGCTTTCTGGCTCATAAGAGGAGTATTTTACTTTGCTAAACACTACCTCTGTGATGTGTTTGTGCTTATACAAGTAATGGAATCAGCCAGTTTTGAACTGGAACTTTCTAACACTGTGAACCAAAATAATCCTTTTCCTTTTTAAATTAGCTGACTCAAGATTTTGTTACAGAGATGGTATTTTGGCTGGAGGATAGATAGTTTGGCCAACACAGCAGAGACTTATTAAGACATCCAAAGTTGTGCAACATTGAAAAGTAGTGCTGGTAATGGGCAGTAAAGCTTTGAAGAACAGGTTGAAGGCAGCCACGGTCCAAGCTCTTGATCAGTCTGTCACAATCTTGAATTTATATATGTTTTGGAGAACAGTAGTTGAGGTCAATACACCTTTTCAACTTTTATATTTTTATAATTTGTTTGCAATTAATATTTTTAGTAAATGAACAAAATAATGGGTTTCTTAGTGACTTTTCTCTTTTCATACATACTTGGCTCATGTTCATCTTTCCATCATGTTACCTTGATAATAAAACTCATAAGGGAGTCTGATAATATACCATTTGTCAGGAATGGAGGTCACAGTCCATGTTTTTAACACAGTAAAAGTCCATTACTTATACAGCAAGCTGGGTGTAGTAGCCAGCTTTCCATGAATGTAACAAATACTGGAAACAAGAAAGAAAGAAAGAAAGAAAGAAAGAAAGAAAGAAAGAAAGAAAGAAAGAAAGAAAGAAAAGAAAGAAAAGAAAGAAAAAGAGAGGGGGTGAGAGGGGGTTATTTTGGCTTACAGACTTACAAGGTTCAACCTATGATTGGCCCTATTGCTTTGGGGCCTGTGGTGAGACAGCATACGCCATTGCAAGTCCTGAAAAGTGAAGTTGCATATATAGTTTTCCAGGAGCACATAGGAAGAGGATGAGAAGGAGGTTCATAGTCCTTTGGGTGACATGCCCCCAGAAGCTTAAGGACACATTAGGACAAAACTGTTAAAAATTATCACCTCCCAGATAGAAAGATCTCCCAAGCTCATGGATCGGTAGAATTAACATAATAAAAATGGCCATCCCACTAAAAGCAATCTACAGATTCAAAGCAGTTCTCATCAAAATTCCAACACAATTCTTTACAGACCTTGAAAGAATAATTCCAAAATTCATATGGAAAAACAAACAAACAAAAAACCCAGAATTGCTAAAACAATACTGTACAGTAACAGATCTTTTGGAGGCATCTCCATCCATAATCTCAAGATGTACTATAGAACAATAGTAATAAAAACTGCATGGTACTGGCAGAGAAATAAGCTGGGGGATCAATGGACTTGAATGGAAGACACAGAAATAAACCTACACAACAATAGTAACTCGACTTTTGATAAAGAAGCCAAAACAATAAAATGGAAAAAAAGATAGCATCTTTTTTTTTTTTTTTTTTTTTTTTAGTCAAGAGGGCAAGGTCACTTTATTTCTTATTTCAAGCCATATACAGTCATGAGGACAAGCCATACATGGAAACATCATCTGAATTATAATAATAAAATGACAGGTAATATGAAGTAAATCAACTCCTATTTACTATACTTGAGAGAGGCACAAAGAGCACATTCCAAGAACAACCCATGTTATGGATAAACAGGGGTCATAAGACTTTTGTCTTGTTTTCTTCTATCTCACAAGCTCTCAAGAGCCTCCTCAAAAAGCTTCATTCATAGACTGTGTTCTGAGATATGTCTCTCACACACATACATGTCATATCTGATCAAAAATTAAAAAAATTACTAATAAAGGACAAAGAACAAGAAGGGACATACTAGCAGCATCCCATCAGTGGTTCTAGTTTTGAATTATCAAAGATAGAATATGAAGTATGTGTGTTTAATTTGCTAAAGAAAATAAAAAGAAAAAATACCCCACAAAAAGTATTTTTACCATATAACAGGAAAGGCAAATAAAAAGCTAATGATAATAGTATGGCATCTTTAACAAATGGTACTAGTCTAACTGGATGTCTACATGTAGAAAAATGCAGATAGATCCATATTTATCACCCTGCACAAAACTAAAGTCCAAGTGGATCAAAGACCTCGACACAAAATGGGACACACTAACCTATTAGAAGAAAAAGTGGGGAACTCATTGATACAGGAGACAACTTCCTGAACAGAACACCAACAGCACAGGCTCCAATCAGTAAATGGGACCTCATGAAACTGAAAAGCTCCTGGAAAGCAAAGGACACTGTCATGAAAACACAACAAAGGATCTTTATCAATCCTATATCTGACAGAGGGCTAATTTCCAGAATATATAAAGAATGGAAGAAGTTAAAAAGCAACAAA
>JAQQSO010007766.1:0-10406 GCA_028658305.1 Pachyuromys duprasi | reverse complement strand
TCTAAGAAACTGCCAAATTGATTTCCAGAGTGGTTGTACAAGTTTGCATTCCTACCAGCAGTGGAGGAGGGTTCCTCTTTCTCCATAACCTCTTCAGCATGCATTGTCACTTGAGTTTTTGATCTTAGCCATTCTGGTGGGTATAAGGTGAAATCTCAGGGTCGTTTTGATTTGCATCTCCCTGATGGCTAAGGATGTTTAGCATTTCTTTAAGTGTTTTTCTGCCATTCTAGAATCCTCTACGTTCAGTTCTCTTTTTAGCTCCATACCCCATTTTTCTATTGGATTACTTGTTTTCTTGCTTTTTAACTTCTTGAGTTCTTTATATATACTGGATATTAGCCCTCTGTCAGAAGTAGGATTGGTAAAGATCCTTTCCCAGTTTGTAGGCTGTCATTTTGTTTTGATGACAGTCTTTTGCTTTAGAGAAGCTTTTCAGTTTCATGAATAGATCAGGGCACAGGGGTCTTTTATGAGACGGTTTCTCCAACCAATGACTATGTAGGGATATAACCTAGAACCCCCGCTCAGATGTGACCCATGGTAGCTCAGTATCCAACTGGAGACCCTAATAAGGGGAACAGGGACTATTTCTGTCATGAACTCAATGGCTCTTTGACCCTCCCCCACACATGCCTGGGAGTAACAGCCTAGCTAGATCCCAGAAGAGGAATTGCAGCCAGCCCTGAAGAGACATGATAAACTAGGGTCGGATGGAAGGGGAGGAAGTCCTCCCCCATCAGTGGAGGGGGGCAGGGAGGGGATGACAGAGGGATGGGGAGAGTGGGAGGGAATGAGGGAGGGGGCTACGCCTGGGATACAAAGTACCTAACCTGTGATTAATATAAAAATAAATAAATTACATTTAAAAAAAGAAATTTCTAAAGAAAATATAAAATCAAGAGTCATCTTTGTGCATAAATATCTGGCATTTGTCTTTATAACTCATTAGTTCTTGAAAAAAGTTATTTTAAATTTTTAGACATATAAGTACAAAGAGGTGCAAAAATTACTTTTTAAAGTCTTATAAAAACAGCTTAGACTTAAGTATTCATGATATAAGCAGTTATTTCTGATATTCTTTGTTATCAGGAAAGATTAAACCTTTTAATCTAATTCTACAGGAATTTAGTGATCTTGGATAAGAAGCGCTGGTGTGTGTTGATAAGAGAGACAGTTGGTGCATGGCATAGGTGGCCATAGGACAATAGAAGCATGGTCTCTCCTAATCACACACAGTTCCACCCCTACTTTTTTCTTCTTCTGGGAATTCCAGGTCTGGAGGAGGTATACATATGGATTGGCTTTTCATTTTTTGTTGTGTATTTGACTGCTCTTGTAGGAAATATTACAATTATTTTTGTGATCCAGACTGAACACAATCTCCATCAGCCCGTGTTCTTCCAGGCCATTCTGTCATCTATTGACCTTGGCTTGTCTACATCCACCATGCCCAAGATGCTTGGAATCTTCTGGCTCAATCTAAAAGAGATCTCATTTGATGGTTGTGTTGTCCAGAAGTTATTCATCGATCTGTGCACAGGCATGGAGTCAGCTGTGCTTGTGGCCATGGCCTATGATCGATATGTGGCCATGTGCAATCCTCTCCACTACACACTGGTCCTGACAGTGTTCAGCATTGCTTGTGTCATCCTCCTGAGACCCTTAGCCATTGCCATCCCCTTTGTGGTGCTTATCCTGAGACTACCTTTCTGTGGACATCAAGTCATCCCCCACACATACTGTGAGCACATGGGCATTGCCTGCCTGTCCTGTGCCAGCATCAAGGTCAACATCATCTATGGCTTGTGTGCCATCTCTGTCCTGGTGTTTGACATTGTAGCAATTATGCTCTCCTATATGCAGATCCTCCGCGCTGTCTTCTGTCTACCTTCCATGGATGCTCGACTTAAAGCTCTCAGCACCTGTGGCTCTCATGTTTGTGTCATGCTTTCCTTCTACACACCAGCCTTTTTCTCTTTCATGACTCATCGGTTTGGCCGAAATGTTCCCAGATACATCCATATCCTTCTTGCCAACTTTTATGTTGTCATTCCTCCTGCTCTTAACCCTGTTATTTACGGTGTTAGAACTAAGCAGATTAGAGAGAGGGTAGTTATAAGCATCAGAAATAAACTATAAACAGTTAGATGACTGAGCTTTAAAAATTTACATGGGAAAGCTGGACTTTACTTTCCGCATTCTAAAATAAAATTATGATATCTGGGAAAAATTATCCAACATGCAGAGTCATAAAGCATTTTGTTTCTAGTAATGAGAAAATGAAACCCCAAGTTTTTAATATAGACAACAGCTCTAACCACATATCAAAAATGTCAATGATAGTATGATAAAGTAGCATTTACATGAACAATCACATGGACATAGTAAAAGTGACTAGCATAATCATAAGTATTTACAGAATGCACAAGTTACATTCAGTTTTCAAAATTCATGTTAATGTTAATTCTTCTGCATGATCATGTGAATATGTGATGTTTGTTGTGTGTATGTGTTTGCGTTCCTATGGGTGCATGCATAGGAAGGTAGATGGTGCATAGGTGCATGTTCATGTGTATCTGCACATATGTGCATGCCTAGTGTGTTCCTTGATCATTCAGAGAGAGGGACATGGCCTCTCTCTGAAACATGTGCTCATTAATTCTGCTACAGTGGGTGCCCAGTTAGCTCTGCAGATTTTCCTGTCTCTGTTTGAGCCCTCTGATTGCTGAGGTTACAGACATGCATCACCACAACTGGCTACTACACAGATGCCTGAGCTCTGACAGTAGGTCCTTGTACTCAGACTAGTTTTTCTTTCTGAAATATGGAGCTATCACTGGTTAGTAATGCTTTTTCTCACCATAGAATCTCAGACAGTGATCTGGTATGGAATAATATAGAGAAGATGTAATGTGGGAAACAGATAGATAGACACAGAAAACCCTTGCAACCTAAAGGGATAAAACTTTACACATGGCCAGGTAGATAAAGAACACACAGAGTCCTTTTATGAAGTAGTAAACATTTATTTGTGTGTGTCTGTGTGTCTGCCTGTGTGTGTGAGTGCATGCAGCTGTGTCTGTGTGAGTGTATACCATGTAGATTCAGATGCCTACAGTGGCTAGAAAGGGGCAACTTGGTTCTAAGTTATGAGGTGTAAAGTACATGATATGGATGCAGAAAACTGAATTCTGGCCCCTTGGAAGTGCTCTTAAACATTCCGTCCATCTCTTAGTCCCAGAAAGTATGTTTCTTTCTTTCTTTTCTGGGGGGAGTTCATTTTTTAATTAATTAATTTTAAATTAATTACAATTTATTCATGTTTGTATCCCAGCTGTAATCCCTTCCCTCATCACCCAATCCCACCTGTCCTCTCTCCACCCTCTTCTCCCATCCCTTCCCCCACTTATAGAGACATGAACTCAGTGCCTGGCTCTTTGATCACCTCCCCCTGAGGGGGAAACAGCCTTACCAGGCCACAGAGGAAGAGAACACAGCCTGTCCTGATGAGACCTGATTGGCCAGGGTCAGATGTTTTTCTTAAAATAAAGAAATAATATTAGCACAAGGTAACAAAAGTGTAGGTTAAGAGCAAAATACAAACATAGAAACTATTTGCTTTTTATTCAAGACAGCATCCAGCATCCATGGGTTGACATAGTGTTAGGAACTGAGGAGAGAATGAAGAAAAACAACAACCCTACAAAGTCCATAGGACTTTGGAATGTCCATAGGAATGAAAGAGCACCAAGTAACAATGACAGTGTTAAGTAAAACAAACCAAAACACAAAAGCAATGTGCAGATTTTTCTTCATCTGTACTTCTATAAAAATAATTAATGAATGTGTAAATGTAATAAACATACTAGGTGGTTAGCCCATGATTTGATAGATTTGGTTTCTCAATAAGCATCTTAATAGCAATCATATAAAATATGACATTACTACTATATGTTAAATCAACTGTATATGAGCATTATTAGCTTATTATAACTGAATAAAAGGCTATTTATTGTTCCCGTTTGTAATTTAAAATATACAATCTGGACATATTAGAAATATAGAACAAAAATATGTGAATACACTTTATGTGAAATAGTAGATACAAGCTAGAACAGGTAAGAAAATTGAGCTCCCAGATGTGAAGATAAGAAACAGCCTATCGTCATGGAATTAAGAAACAATAAAAATAGATATTGCTAATAAGGTAGCAAGTAATGTTTCAGAAATATATAATGTACTTTGAGTAGTTTACTTCTTTTTAAAGTCAAGAAAGAGATTTTCACAAATGCACAGGAATAAAAAGTATTAAAAGGCTATCAATTTGAGAGTGGAAAGGGCATGAGATGGGAGAGAGGGATGGTAGGTAAATTTTGCTGGTGAACTGGGTGTGGGTTGGGACAGAAGCTAGAAGGATCAGGTAGGGCATGGAGAAAGAGTTTAGGGAAAATCAGCTGAAATCTGGGAGCACTGGGGTAGTGGTGTGGAAACCCAACTCAGTGGAAACTTCCTGGACTCTGTGTAAGTGTGAACTCAGTGGGAAAGCCTAGGATGGAGAATATGGACTCCCAACTGGTCATCATTTGTAGCTAGACAAAGTTTCCAGTGGTGGGACTGGGTTGTTAGCCAAGGGGGTTAGACGGAGATCCCAAACAACCCAGGTTGATGTAGGACAGAAGATTCTCTGCACAAAAAACAGTGAAGCCTCCTTCCTGAGGTCAATATTTATGTAGCTCACAAAAAAAATGGAGAAGGTAAGCTGCTGTCTGCAGGGAGCCTTCACACCTACTTTCTAGTCTCTTGGGCTTGAAAAGGTGCCCTACAGGCTATGGATAGACGAAGCAGACACTAACATAGCCACAAAATCCTCTACCTACAATCTGTCCTGTCTACATGATGTGCTGGGGCAATGGAGGCATAAAAGTTGTAGGAGCTTCCAAAAATGTTTGGTTTACCTTGATGCCATGAGAATGAGTACATTCCTTACACTTCCTGGATGGCCCAGAGATCTGGGATAAAGCCAAACACAACTGCCAAAAATTTAGTGAAATTATTCCTAATGACAGTCCATGGATTGGGCCTTTTCCAGTCTTCCTCAGAGAGTCTTCCTCCAATTGCAGCTGGGAGTGGGTGCAGAGACCCACAGCCCATTACATACAGAGAGAGCCTGAATTGGAGGTCTCCATCAGGTCCCTCCTCTTAGAGATTGGGGAATGTGGAAGAAGAGGAGGAAAGATTTCAGGGCTCAGAGGGATGGAGGACACCAGAAGAACAGGGCCCATCAAATAAAACAAGCAGGCCTCACATGGACTCACAGAGATTGAAACAGCAAGCTCAGGTCTGCATGGGTCTGCCCCAGGTTCTCTGTGTATGTTATGGTGGTTTTGTGGGACTCTTGACATTGTGTATCTGACTCTTTTGTCTGCTCTTGGGGCTCCTTTCCTCCTATTAGGTTTCTTTGTCCAGAAACCTAATGAAGGCCGTTATATTGTCTTATTTCATCTTGTTTTGTTCTGCCTGGCAGTCACTTTTTTAGAGACCTGCTTTTTTTTTTTTAAGAGAAAATGGATCTGGGGAGAGGGAACTTGTGTGTGAGAAGCTGTGAGGATTGGAAGAAGGGGAAGCTGGGGTCAGAATGTATTGTGTGAGAGAATAATATATTCAATTAAAATGAAAACATTTTAAAGTACCATAGAGAGAAAACCAAAAATTTAGATTCTGAATGATTAGTTTCAGGTAAATTTAATTCATCTCTCCGATATGACTTAATGTAGAAATAGAGCAGAAAATAAGCAGATGTTAAGAAAGTTTTAGTGATCATCATGATATATCTTCAAAATGGAATCATAACAAGCACTCTGCATTTCTTTGATTTCATAAAAAAGTTAATGAAAATGAAGAGGCTATATTTGAAAATGATTCCAATGTAAGAAGCTGTGATTAAAATAGAGAAATTAAGAGGCATAAAAACTATACATAAAGTTAACAACGAAGGAAATGGCATTCCTTTGAAGTGGTTGCGGAGTCCTCAGGTGGGTTTGAACCCATAGGATTGCAATGGTGTGATGCAGCTCTGAGGTACTCTCAGTCCCTAAATGGACACCTAAGCTAGTTTCTCAGGGGAGCTCCTTCTCTTCATAAAGTCTTCATCTGGAGAAGCCTGTGAGCTGGAATCCTGGCTGCCTGCCACTGTCCGCCTTGCTTGTGCTTCCTAATAAAGAGTTTTAAAGCAGGTGAGTCATTCCCACACAGTGGACGCAGGGGGCTGACTGGAAGTCATATCCAGTGGCACTAATTGGGCGCAGCTCAGGTCAAAGTGTCATCTCCTGTTGTTGCAGCTGTCACGAATGGAGGGAAGGTCACACAAAAGGCAAGTCCTCTCTGACAAGGGCCTTGGTGAGTGAGGGCCTGGTGTCCAGAGCCACAGCCCATGTTGAGTCTTAGTGATCTCTTGGATACACTTGGCATAGCTTAGTGGAGAGCACTTCGATGTGACCTTGCACTAATGGGCTCCAGTATGTGTGTTAATATAGGTTAATGAGTCAGATTCTCTAAGGCTGCTAGTGAATTCCATTTTGAAGATAGTTTGCATGCTAGAGTGTCAATTTTCTTCACTCTTATTTTGTTCAAATATAATCAAGAAGACCATACATGTTATGGGATTCATAATGAAATTGAGGAGATTTATAAATCTGTCCTGGAAAGTTCTTTTTTCCCCCTAAATAAGTGTTTGTAAGGGATTCCTAAAGGTGGTTTCATTTTTTACCTTGATAAATAGACTATGTGTTTTCAGAATGATGACTTAAAGTATGGGTTCCTAATCTAATTGACCATCATTGTTTTCAACCTATATTAAATGGTGTTAGCTCATTCCACATGGTTCCTTCTAGAAGAATGAATTTTTGTGTGTATGATTGGCATGGTGTGTTTTATTTGCAAATCAGATATTAGAATTGGAACCATACCCGTGCATAATAATAACAAAATTTATTTCTCCCTAGCCTTGTCATAAGTCATTTAATCTGCTCTGTCTATGCAGCCATGCTGATAATATTATTATGGTCTCAGACTTTACAGATAAAGAAAATAAAACTCTGGAAATAATTTGTCTAAGGCAATTAATGAGTGGTAGAGAGAAGTTGTAAATGTGGATATTTTTCTAGAAACAAACATTGTAGCCATCCCCTATAAATGAACTGATCCTCAATCTCCCACTGGGGAGTTAGGGATTTCATGTATATATAGAGTTGGTAAGTGGATAAGACAGAATGAATCAGAAAGATCTAGTAAGAAGATATTAGAAAGCATGCGATCTTCAAGAAAGTGTATGTGCTTACCACTGTTGAGAAAAATATGTAATGTAGGCGGAGTGTGGGGTGATGTTGCTTTAATGGTAGAGACAACACTATGAAGAGTAACAGATTCCAGCACTGTGGAGGCATTTCAGTGCATAATCCACAGATGTTAAATGTTAAAAGTAATGAATGTATTATTGTGTGTTTTAGAATTTATTTGTAGACTGTTACTAGATTTCATATGAAAGATATTATTTCTATAGACACAAGATACATTCTAGAATCAGAGTCAGTATAAATAAATAAATTGAAAGGAAAATAGTCCCTTAGTGACAGCAAAATTACAGATATGAAAGACTCAGTACAAATAAGGACTTTATCAGAAGTAAAAGGCAAATTGACTCAAAAGGTAAGTATTGTAAAACATTTAATCTTTTAGTATTTTTATTTTATACTCTCATAATGTGAATAAGAAATATGTCCATCCTGTTTTAGGATATTTTTATTTTATTACCTCAGGAAAAATAATTCCTATCGAAGTAAAATATACTATCTCTAAAATTCATTGCAAAGTGTAAAACTTGATTAAAGGAAATCATATCACACTGTGTGTTATGAAAGGTTAATGTTGACATTAACTGTGATGAGATCTACACTCATAACTGATTTACTATGGAGAATTTGAAACAATGATATTTTGAGATAGATAGATAGGTAGATAGATAGTTAGAGAATAGGTAGATAGATGATGATAGAGTGATAGGTAGACAGACAGACAAACAGATAGATAGATAGTTAGACACCCTAACAAAGAAGGCAATGTTGTTCTCAACAATATAGGTGGTTTTAGAGGTAGTTTTGTTAAGGCACAGAATGATAATCACTTGATAATTTCATTTTCAGTTTGAGTGTAAATAATGAATTTATAGAGACAAAGAACACACATTTTTAGAGAAATTTAAAAAAACATAAGCTTCCTGCACTCTTCTCTGGACTGGAATTTGATTTATTTAAAATGAAATTCACATGTGTATAAATGCTCACATATTCATACACTTTTCCTCTCTCCCCTTTTCTCTTTCTCTCTCTCTCTCTTTTGATTTTTCAAGAAAGGATTTCTCTGTGTAGCAATGACTTCCCTGGACTTGCTTTGTAGATCAGGCTGGCCTTGAACTCACAGAGATCCACCAGTTCCTGCCTCCCAGAATGCTGATATTACAACCATGTACCACAGTGCCCTGATATATTCACACATTTTTAACCAATGCCTATATTTACATATTTTATATCACTGTAAAGATATAATTTTTAATTAACTTAAATCTGGTACTTATGTCCATTTGTAGTCTGCTCCTGACTCCTCTCAATGCTTGAGAGCTTGTCTGATGCAATAAAGTTTCATTTTCCTGCCTAAAAAATTCATGCATGCTGGGTAATACGTGTTAGGCTAAATAAGTTTCATAATAAAAGCTGTATTACCTAAGTATGACTAATGATTTATTTATGCATTAATAATCAATCCATGAGAATTGTTGAATAGATTCTCTTTATATAAACTGCTCCCTATTGATGTGAGTTTTGAGTAATTCCCACATTGGAAGAGCCATGAATAAAGATGGAATAAACATCTTTGTGTTAAGTGTTAAATATACATTGTTTCCTCTGTCTTGGATAATGATTTCAGAGTTTAATTTTTTGTGAAATAATGAATATGGAATATTTCTAAAGTTTTAAGAAGCCATAATTTCCAGCTACAACTTTTACCTTTCCATTTTACTGAGTCTATTGGCGAGCCCGTTGTTCCATCATCCCAAATCTTAATGCTCTCTGGGTTTCAATAGGCATCACATCATTATGTTCTTATTGTTTAATTACAGATGCCTGGTTATTTGGGAAGTTTCAGTATATTTATATATTTCCTTTGCATAATGTCAATTTAAGCCTCCTTATTTTACCCATTTCCTATAAAATTATTCAAAGGTATATTTATATGCTCTAAAAACTTCTGTGGAGTAATAGAAGTAGTCATTGTAACTATTTCTTCCCTTTTACATTTTTACTAGCAAACTTCTAAATTTGGTAAGTTAAAATAAATTTATTTTGTAGTTATTGTCTCTTTATCTTTAAAAGAAACATTGCTTTCCAGTCTATGATAAATATATTTTACAGTTTTGAATATATAAAATTAGTTTTTAAAAAAGGTTTTATTTATTTTTATTATTTTCAAAGTGTATTTTAACTTAAAATGTTGTTATATTCCTGGTATGTAAGTAAATAATAAATTTGGAAGAATTATAAAGTTAGACTTGAGGTTTTACTCTTTAAAATGTGATAAAATAAGCTTTATAAGGATCCATTTTTATTGAATTAGGACATTAATTTCTTTATAAAAATCACTGCATATAACAATAAGGGTTTTTTTTCTGATTTTTTCCTAGTTTCCTTGTTTGTCCTTTATTGTGCAATTGACACTTTTTTCTTTATTCTTTATTATTTTATTAATCTTGACATCTTTTTTTTATTAATTTATCTATTTTTATATCAATCACAGGTTAGGTACTTTGCATCCCAGGCATAGCCTCCTCCCTCATTCCCTCCCATCCTTCCACTCCCTCCCTCATCTCCCTCCTCCCCGCCCCCTCCAAGTCCACCAACAGGGGAGGACCTCCTCCCCTTCCATCCAAACCCAGCTCATCCTGTCTCCTCAGGGCTGGCTGCAATGCCCTCCCCTGGGATCTAGCCAGTCTGTCACTGCCCGGCTTGTATGGGGGAGGGTCAAAGAGTCAGCCATCAAGATCATGACTGAAACAGTCCCTGTTTCCCTCACTAGGGTCTTCAGTCCGACAATGAGCTATCATGGGCCCCATCTGAGCGGGGGTTCCAGGCCATATCCACACATGGTCCATTATTCTAGAAAACGTCTCATACAAGATCCCTATGCCCTGCTCAGTTTGGTCTTTGTGGAGCTCTTGTTCTCCCCAAGTCTCACCAACCTCCCCCAGATCTATCATTACTTCTCGCCCTCTGCCAAAGTCTTGATCGCTAGTCTTTTTTTTTATTATTATTATTTATTTATTTTTATCTCAATCACAGGTTAGGTACTTTGAA